>JANHGB010040057.1:0-30810 GCA_026283785.1 Coracopsis vasa | reverse complement strand
TCCCAGTTTAATCCTTTCACGTTTCAATTTGTGGCTGCTGCCTATGCATGTACGTTTATTCACATTACACTTGGCGACCACCACGTTTCCCTTTGAAGTGGGGAAAGCTGCACAGCACTGTAGATGAATGTTACCAGGTGAGATTTCGTGAGGAGCTTCACAAACCTAATTTGTGCTGCTGAGTTGCTAAAAATAAAGAAGGTTGTAGAAGCAGAGACTCTCTTTTAAATGGCTTTGACACTACATGAAAAGCATTAGGAACGGAATTAAATCTACAGAGCTAATACATTTATAATCAAGGCAGCTGTGGGAGCCTTTAAAACTGTAAAAACGGTGATGTACTTATGTAAAGGAAGCTTCTAATGCAGTCACTGCTAACATCGCAGGCTATTGAACAAATCTGAGGTTAAACACAACTGATTGCCCTAAGAATAACCTCTTCAGGTCAGCAAGAATCGAACCTGTTCCTAGTAATACAATAGTTTCAATTTATCCTCATTTGCCTGAAAACAAAAAGTAGATCTGACTTTTAGACTGCAGTGACCGTTGTTGTCCACGTGTAACACATCAGCAGGTAGCCAAACTGTAATAATGTTAAATTATTAGCACCTAAACCCAGGGTCTAATCCAGGATCACTTGTATTCTCAAAACCCCAACTGGCTTTTTGATCCACAAAGAGATCAGGATAGGACATGCTGTATTTTTCAGTCCTTTTGATTAATACACAGCAATAACCTCCCTGCTAAAAAAATCTTTAAGAATGCAATCAATACAAAATAACAACTTCAGCAGTGAAACTTTACTCATGGTGCCAATTCTGTTCAACTGAAAGATTAATCTTAAAAGAAAGGGAAAAAAATACATATAGTCTCATCTTTCCTGACAAACCTTGACCATTTTTCTCCCTAGCAGAGCAAATCAACAGAAGTATTTCAGAGCATGGCAGAGAGGCAGGAGTGAGAAGACTTTCTTAATCTGTGTTAAACGAGAAGGGTTTTGATCTCATTCCCTGTTCATAGCCATGTCCTGTGATGTTGGGGCAGCATGGCAGCCATCACCAGTAACTGAACAATGGGCTCTGCAGTCTGATCTCTGCAGTGTCAAAGAACTACATTTCTGCAAGACCTTGTAGAGACTATAGTGTCTATACTATGGTCCAGAGACTATATACTATACACATATAGTATATAGTCTCTATAAAGGACCTTCTTTTGTCTACTAAAGCAAACTTGGTTTGGTTCCTCAATTAACAGCACTCTTTAAAAATCTAAATCAGCATTATTTACAGATATCTAAAGCCAAAATACAGTTTATTAACTTTTAAAGTTGTTTGAAGGAATTAAAAAGAAAATTCGTACTTATCTATGTCAAGATGGACAAGAGTTTAAGTGTAGGGGAAAGCAAGGCTCACGATTTCCACCACCTATCTTTGTCCTTTTCATCTTCTCTGCTAAATGAACATTGCTGTTCCTTACAGAATATATAAGATTTGTTCTGATGGTGGACATAAAGCTTTGTAACGTACATTCCAAAATATAGTACAGTCTCTTTTTTAACATTTTCCTATTTAGGAACACAGTTCTATTAGCGTGGGAGCCTGGGCTTTGAATTGGGAAAAATGGAAAGTTTTCCCCATTGTATTCATTCTTCTCTAGCCCAGTTTTATCCATTTGGTGATTTTAATGCGTGTTCCTTTTCCCCCTCATCTATCAGTGTGAGCAACCAAGCATGGCTGCTCTCCAGCATGTATCTTAATGATGTTGAAATGCAGCAAGATTTTCTTACATTTCACTACCAGCTGAAGCAGTGATTTTTCTGTAAGTGCAGATTACAGAGGGTGTGTGTACCCATCAGATGTCACCCAGCTTCAGGAGCTCTCTGACCACAAAGACTTTTTTAGATGGGAACGACAAAATTAGCTTGTATATAACATTGGTTTGGTGGAATAAAGAATAACAAAGAACAGAATTCAGCTGAAGCAGAGAAGTTCATGGGGCATTGTCATCATAGAATCACGGAATACCAGGTTGGAAGGGACCTCAAAGATCATCTGGTCCAACCCTTAGTAGGCAAAGCATGACCTAAACTAGATGTCCCAGCACCCTGTCCAGCTGAATCTTAACAGTGTCCAATACTGGGGAACCCATCAATTCCTGTGGAGATGATGCCAGTGGCTGGTTGTTCTCATTGTCAAAAATTTTCCTCTTGCATCCAGTTGGAATCTCCCCAGGAGTAACTTGTGCCCATCACCCCTCATCTTTTCCACTTGACTCCTTGGAAAAAGGGAGTCTCTGTCTTCTTTAGTCACCCTTTAAATACTGGCACATGGTGATAACATTCCCCCTGAGCCTTCTTTTCTCCAGGCTGAACAAACCCAGCTCTTTCAGCCTTTGCTCACAAGGCTTCCCAGTCCTTGGATCATCTTCGTGGCTCTTCTGTAGACCCTCTCCTGTCATCTTCTAGGAGAGCCCCAACCTTGTCTCTAGTAATGTGAAGGGGGCACATGGTTAGTTCCCTGCTCTCAGGAGCAGCTGGCTGGCAGGCGCTGCTGCGTGCAACATTACATGCTAAGTTAAATGCACACATGGCAGGATGTGTGTGCCATAACTCTTGTTTGCAGACTCCTACCCCTAGGTCAAACAACCACAGTCAGCGACTCGTGAGCTGCTCTGTGGCTCCACAGCAACCCAGGCTGTGCCCAGACTTGTTCTGCTGCAGTGCAGGGGCTGAGGAAAAGGATTAGTGTCCTGGGGATGTGGGAGCATGCAGGGAAAGGACGGGGAGGGGGGGACCTAGCAGTCAGATAAATGTCTATTGGTCTTAACAGAGTTACAGTTAATCTCACTACAGAGGCAGAGAAATAGCCTGTGAAGGGGAAGGAGGGAAGAGTTGCGGTAAAAGGGGGAGAATGGAGGACAGAGGGTACTGCAGCGAGGGGCTGTGATTGTGTGGACAGCCCAGCACTATGTGTCCTGTCCTGGAAGCTCAAAAGCCCAGATATGGATTCTCATGAGATGCTCTGAGTCTGGCCTGCCCCACACAGCTCAGCTTGGCAGGCGAAGTCAAACCCCAACACCAGCAGTTCTTCTGCTGTTGGTGGCTCTGGTGGTGCCAAGATTTGAGACACTTGGCTACCAAGAGCTGGAGCTTGTATGCCAAGGACTGAGAAGCAGTTTCCAGATCTGGGTATCTACAGCTCTGTGCAGCCAGCACACTGAAAAAAAAAACCTTCTAAGCTGGTACTGCCTTAGAATTCAGGGATGACTTACAAAAAAAAAAAAAAAGAAGAAAAAGAAAAAACAAACAAAAAGTAAAAAGAAAAGAAAGAAGAAAAAAGAAAAGTTGAAAAGATGAAAGATTAAAGAAAAGATAAAAGAAAGGAGAAAATGGAATGGGAAAGGAACAGAATGGGAAGGGAGAGGAGGGAAAGGGAAAAGAAAGAAAGGGAAGGGAAAAGGGAAGGGAAGGGAAGGGAAGGGAAGGGAAGGGAAGGGGAAGGAAGGGAAGGGGAGGGAAGGGGAAAAAAAAGAAAAGAAAAAAGATAAAAAGATGAAAAGATGAAAGATAAAAGAAAAGATAAAAAAAGAAGAAATAGAATGGGAAGGGGAGGAGAGGGAAGGGAAGGGATAAAAAAAGAAAAAGAAGAAAAACAAAAAGAAGAAAGATGAGAAATAAAATAAAATTCTAATATAATATTTTGCTGGGTGTATATCAGTAAAGGGGACCGATCTGCAGGAGCTCAGAGCTCACAAGGGCACCATTCCCTCCTAAGTGGCATGCTACTAATGTCGTAGCTTACTTGGCAAATGTTACTTGTGTCCTGAGTAAGACACAGAAGGCAGCTGCTGGGTAAGAAGGAAAAATACAAACAGGAGAAACCTGACACACTTTAATAAAGGCTTTGCACCAAAGCTATGCTCCTCCCAAAGTTTAAGCCACCTTCAAGGATGAAGTTATAAGGGGGTTTCTTGGTCCTGAAGCTGGTTTGAGACAGGATCTGTTCTGGAACAGAGGCCTGATAAGTGTCATTTTGAGACTGGAGTACAGAGAAGGCTGGGTAAAAAGAGTGAAATGAGGAGTAAGGCACCTAAATAAAAATGCTGGGAGAAATAATGGTCACAGGTAGATTGGTACAGTAAAGGGGGGGAATGGGAAATATTACATGAAAATCAGAATTTTCTATAGCTATGAATAAATGGGCTGAGGAAAAAGGAAGGAGAAAGATTGATTTTATACCTTAGAGAGGCTGACCTTTGAGGAAAGTTTTATTAAAATTCAATACACTTTTTTCTTGGAGTTCACCTTTGCGCTGGGATTGTGCCAGTTTAATGTCAGCTCGCTCCACAGTACCTGCTAATGGATAAAAGCATGAGGGTAGGACTGTCCTAACTGATAGCTGTGTAACTTCTTAGTTAATCAGCTTCAAATGCTCTCATTCCAAACAATGATTCATAAACAGTTTTAAAGAGACAGAAAGCTGCTTTTTCAGCTGCAAGGACTCCTCTCCTTAATTATTTGCTGGGCATCAAAAATAAGCACTGAAGGTGAAGGTCTGCTCTTTTGCTCTTTCAATTTATGATAGATGGAGATAGCGTGAAAAGTTTCAGTAAGAAATTCCTGAAGAATTTTGCGTGTTTAGCATTTTCCAGGAAGACGAGAAAATCTTTTTTCTGAGAGGGAAAATGCAGGAAAACTGTTCAGTCTTTTCCCTGAGGGATACTGAATGTGAAAAAAAGATACTAAATGGGGAAAAACTGAGCATGAGGAAATGACTTCTACGCAGTCAGATTAATCTGAAAGAAAGAGTAATGGAGGGGCCTCTGTGTACCAAAAACGCCTGAAAAACACACAAGTTCTGCTAATTCATTTCAGTTAGGGTAAAAAAAAGATAATCTGAGGATTACCAGGGAGCTCCCTTTGAAATGAATGGAACCTCAACTTTATTTAGGCAGAGATCCAGACAATACTACTTTGTCTTGCTAGCCATGATGTCCTCGGAGCCACTGTTTCAAATTTGCACCCTTTGGCTCTCCTAGGAATGGTTTGTTTTTCACTGAGCAAGGATCAGAGGAGCCCCTCACTGCTCTCTAGTGTTCCAGAAAACAAGGTAGATACATCTTGACTGAAAAGGGGTGGAAGGATGTTTCCCACATTGTCAATCATAAAGAAGCAATGGGAAGGTGCCTGAATTTTTGCGATAAAATCCAGAACAAAATAGGATTTTACCATCCCTAGATCTCACCTGGTTCTTGACTAAGAACTTAAAGCAACCAAGAAGAACAGAACTCAGGAAGAAGCCATCCATATTTTAAGCTTTCAAGTGATTAGCAGTCTGGTTTTTTTCTGAAGCATGTGGCCATTGACTGGGTTTCTTATGCCTCTCTGCAGTATTATTCTTATCAGTAAGAGGACTTTGAGAGTTTAGTCAGTGACTACTAGATGGCATGCAGGATATCTTTCTTATGATTTCCTAACGTGCTTTCCAGAATATGCTTTCCTAAATATATTAGGAAATTAGGAAATTATATTAGAATATTTAGGAAAGCCAAAGGTTACAGATGTACACTGGGTCTGAGAGCATTCATTTGAGAAGCACCAAGTTAACCTGCTGTGCTGTCAGGCTGTGACAGTGCGGATGATGGTGAGTTCAAGATAAAATACGTTCAAATGTCAGTGTCTTGATGAATGCAGTCTGAAAATCATTCTCATGAGAGGGAGATCATTGAAAACTGTCTTCGTATTAATAAAACAACACAGGTGGTTCTTTTCAGATGAACAGAAACCCAGTGACTGATCTGTGCAGACATGAAGAGCTGGTTGACTGGAAAGATGCCAGCTTATGACAGCTGAAGGTTTGACCCTGAATCTTTAAGGGTATTATCCATGGGGGAAAAAAAAAAGCCAATGGAAATTTCTCTTGAAGTTTGCTGCGCTCCAGATCTGGCCCTTATTCAACTCTTGTTAAAGTCCATTAGGTCATGGCAACAGGAATAATGGAAGGGAGTGATGATTCAAGCTGTGTGTTTGCTCCTGAGACAGACACAGTGGATTTTAACACAGTTTGTTCATCCTGGTTTTAACACAGTTTATGTGTTCTGTTCATGTAAGGAGCGGTTCATGGAAGACTGAATCTGTCACTGGCATTGAAATGATCATTCAGTTTAAATTGTTGATTCAAAGCATAGTAAATCACTCATTTGCTCAACAACTTCTGATTCCTAAAGGTGTAATTGCTCCAAGGTTAAGGTATAATCACTCCTAAATAATATAATACGTGCCTTAAAAGATTAAGCAAAAGGTCAGATTAGCATAACATCTTCCCTGAACTGATGGCAAAACGCTGTGTAAACCTGGAGCCACATCTTCAAATATCCCAGGGCAGCGCTCTGGGGACTTGCTGATAAAGCAGCAGCAGCAGGGGATACAGGTTCTTCTATTTCACAGGTCCCAGGTCTTTACTATGTGACGGACAGGCCGAGCAATCCCCACATACCAACATGCATATAACCCACCTCATTGTAACAGAATGTTTTCTCT
Organism: Coracopsis vasa; assembly: GCA_026283785.1. Taxonomy (NCBI): domain Eukaryota; kingdom Metazoa; phylum Chordata; class Aves; order Psittaciformes; family Psittacidae; genus Coracopsis; species Coracopsis vasa. Next base: position 24,272 of record JANHGB010040057.1, on the reverse strand, counting down.
TGAATACACAAACCAGTAGGAGCTATTATCTCATCAGCTATTATTAATGCACAAGCCTTCAGACAGTAGCTGCACACAGCAGTGGATCTGTCTAGTCTCAAGAGTAGCCGTAACTAACAACTTCAGAAGAAGGGATAAAACAGTAATGTTGCACAATTATGTTGGCTTTGGCAATGGGAAGAAGAGATTTCTTCTTGATCCCACATGGTGATTATCTTAGACGCTGGGAAATGAGCACTTGGAGTGACATACTTTTTATTGTAGCTAATGTAGCTGGGATTTGTAAAGAAGGTGATTCTCCTATATGACCATATTATCAAAATTGCTTTGTCGCCAACGCAGAGAAAACTGAATATAAAATTGCCTGAACATAATTGAGTGCTGACTCACCCTCCGATTAGGCCAAATGGTGCAGCGCTCCAGGTGTCTTGGAGCTTTCTACAGCCTCACAATCCTATGTGCAATCTTCTGATTGATTTTTTCCTCCCCTCCAAGCAAACTTAGGTTTCATGCTCCTGTTTGAGGCTGGATGCTACAAATCCAGCTGCTGCCACAAGACATCTTCCCCCTGCTTCGTTATCTTGATGAATTTTCTGCTGAAACTGTCATCTTTCATCCTTTCTGGTGCAGTTGCTTTCCTTGTGATTATTCCAACTCCTGCTCTCCATATTCATAGCCCCTCTCTGAGCTCCAACTCTACCTCTCTAGTTTCTAAGGCTACATAGCTGTGAATGCTTTTTCTCACAAAATGCTTCTCCATAAATTCTCACCATTTCAGTCAAATCTGAGGCTGCATACATATATGACACTGCTCATAGCAGACTCTTAATAAAAGCACCTGCAGACATGAGCAGGAAAACACAGCCTTGAGTATTTTAAATAGAAATAGGGTTTTCTTCTTGAAAATGGCCTCAGATCACAAAGCTCCATTTGGAGGTAACTGGGACTATCCTTAAACCCACAATTTTCAGGTTTTGAAATGTAAGTGGAAGAAGGGCAATTTGAAGAAGCAGTGCCAGAGATCTGAGGTGAACTGAGCCATGGATACTGGGCAGAGAGCTCAAATTTAGCTGACTGTGGTAATAGGACAAACCGGCACTTGTGCCTTTGGGTAACCTCTGTTCCAACTGTCACTCAGGTAGTGAAAAAAAGGAGTGGAATAAGGGACACAACCTAAATAATTGGGAAAACAGTAATTATTAACCAGCAATCTCACCCACAAGGATTTGCAGAAGATGCCAGCCCTGAGCTGGAGGATCTGGGAGTGAAACCAGTCATGGAAGTGGCACAACTAGAGTCCAGCTAGCTATGAACATCTCCTTTCTTGCTGACTGAAGCATTCCTTTAGTAGCTGTTGAAAATCAGGGAGGGAAGAGGCTGAAATTTGTTTCCTTTGTACATGGGACTGGTTTCATATCAGGTAATAGCTCAGAAATGAAGAGGACCTTTGGCAGTCACAATCAGGCTTAGGTTCTCCAGAGGCACTTGTCTCTGCACAGCCCAGCCTTGTTCCTTACCAGGATCTTTAACCTTTTCTGTATGATAATAAATCATACCTGCCTTGCCCTGAAGAGGATAAATCTCATTTGTACCTAACTATAGAGAGGTAATAATGCTGTTGTTTCTTCCCACTGAGAGATTGGGCATCTGTTACCTAGAAGTTCTCTTCCAAGTTGGATCAACTTTTCTCCAAGTACTTCCTTCCACAGAGTGAAGAGAAGCTCGGTTGGAATGTATCTCTAGAGACAAATGAACCCCTAAGATAGAAGAATAAAACTGGTTTTAAAAAGCCACCAGAAATATAGCATGGAGGGGTGAATGTGAAATTTAGATCTGGGTCAGAATCTGGTCAGAATTAAGGATCTGATTTCTGCCGGTTGGTCTGCACAAAGGTGGATTTTGCAATGTAACTTAACAAAATGCAGGCACATTTAAAAGACATAATGAAAACAAGAGAGGAATCTCCAATGATGAAGAAAGCAACATGTCCTAAGAGAGAAAAAAAAGACTGAACCCTTCAAAAGTAGCATCAAAATACATAAAAATATCCATGGCTTCACCTGATGGGTTGGGGTTGTTCCTTACTCCTGGCCCAGGCTGCGTTTGACAGCTCCCTGTCACCTCTGTTACAGGAAGTGTTTTCAAAGGGGAAAAAAACAGCCATTTGAGCTCAAAATTTCTATCCAAATCGTTCTTTCTAAATGCTTCACACCAGCCTGTCCAAGGAACATCCATGTGGGACAGTGGAAATATTAATGTCCCCCATTCAGCTGAATCAGGGAAGTGCTTACATGACAAGGAAGAACATCACTGGGAAGGCTGGAGGGAAGCACCAGGGGGTTTGCAGCATGGAGTGGTGTGTAGCAATGGTTGCATCACTGCAGCAGTACTGGCAACTCCAGCATTTAAACTCATCTGTGGCAGCTGGTGGGTTGCTCAGCTGCAATTTACCATTAGGCTGCTGAGAGGAGTGTGGGCAGAGCAGGGAGGCAGGGAACCCTTCACTGAGAGCCTTGGGTTAATTCTGCAGTGAAGATAAGCCCTCGGATAGAGATTCTTCAAAGCAATGTGGCCAGGCAGACTGTCACCACTGGGGTCTTGAAGCAGGCAATCAGTCCCCCCCTTAATAAATAAAAGAAGATAGAAGATGGTTGGGCAAGAGTACACTTCTTAAGTGTGCTGGAGAAACAAGGATGGAACACCTCTTGTTAGTGATCCTCAAGGCGACAAGAGGTTTTTGAAGAAGCAGTAATGCTTGTGTAATCAAACAGGAGCAACTGTGCTGGTCCTGCCCTGAGGCTTGTGCTCTAAACTATAACTAATGAGGGTAAAGACACTGACAAAAAAAGCTTCCACAGAATCCCTGTTCTAAGGCTGCTGATTTTACTGGAACATGCCCAGCAGTAAAATTCATATAGCCACCAGGAAAGCCGTGTCCTGGCCTGACCCTGCCACAGAAAACAGCAAAACAAAGGGGCAGGGATTTGGGGTCACGTTTGGGGAGGATCCATGATTCAGCATGTCAGTTTACTAAATCCCCTTTAATTTGTCACATAATGAGGGAGCTGGGCAATCACCTGCAGCTCCAGGCTGCTGCTTCACTGCACAAAGGTATGGCCCAGACAGTGACGAGCGTCTAAAGAATAAATGACTCTCAATTAGGACAGTAGGTCAGAAAGAGCAAGATGATTCATATCCAGGACATACTCCAACCACCCACAATAACACTCAGCAGTTCTATTCAGCTTTACTTCTTCAAAGCACCACAAACACCATTTCAATGACTCTGGCAGGTAACAGGGAGCAGAGCTTGAGAAGAGTGCTTGAGACCTGCTAATTCTAGGAGTAATTGAGCTAAGATGGGAAGAAACAGCTTCCACTGTCCCTCCAGCAATAGAAAGGAATGAGAGCTCTGTCCTGGTCACAGCATGCCACTGCTGGGTCTAGAAATCAGAGGACATGGAGATTCACCCCCCGGAATTAATAAATAAGGTACCCAGAATTAATAGCCTCTTTTAGAGATCTGGCTGCTTGCAGTTTTCCCAGGAGCACGCAACAGGTCATGACAGATGGGGTTTAGGAGTGCTTGGCTCCTAGGTTAGCACCCTGACAATGCCTCCGCTCAGCTGTGCAAATCGTATTTTACTTGCTTGACTGTGAGTTGCTGGGCAGTGGGAAGTAATTTTCCATGCTTGCAGTTGGCACTCGGTTTTACCTTGACTTGCGTTTAACAGTGCAAGCTCTGTCAACACTGTTTCACCTCTTACAAAACAATAATTAAGAAGCCTGGATGATAGGGTTTAGCATGCAAGAACTCAGTGGCCAGCTCTACTTTAACCTAGTCACCACAGTTTACTACTCTGCAACAAAATGCCTTTTCCAGATTTACTTGAAGACTGGGATATCAGAAGAACCCAGGGATGCCAGACATACACTTGATTGACTTTGATCTCTCTGAAGACAAATCTTTTAAAGTTTAGATCAAGGAATCTTTTAATGAAACAAAGAAATCGTGCCTCTTGTATCAGTTCCAGATATAAATAAATCAGCTAGAAATAAACAGGAGCAAGGCAAACGTAAAGGAGACAGCCACGCTCTGCAATGTCAGTCCAAAGTGACTGCCTGATGGATGATAATATAGCTGGCTTGGGAAAAAAAGTCAGATTTTAAGAGTCTTGCTGCCAGCCATCTGGCAGATCTTCCAAAATATACTGCAGTAAAACTTCACTGAATTGCTACCTTTTTTGCATCTCCTGCCATCAAGACAGTCTATTTACTTTTCAAGTGTAGTGAGGATTTTGAAATCTCTACTAGGACTCTCCTTAGGGACTCGTTGTAGCTCTCCTCATAGCCAATTCATTGTTCCTTCCCTCCGCCACTCTGCTAGATATGCTTAATCTTCCCAAAATAAAGATGCTCGTATACATTTAGGGGGCCACTAAAATACCGAGCACATCTAACTCCTGCTGCAGGAGTCCTTCTGTTTGCAACTCACAGGTGCCATTCCCTTGTGCTGTAAGAGATTTATAGCACATCCATCCTCTTGCTCCAGAAGCATCATGACTTCATACTTGGGCAACATTTCATACTTCCAAACGGTATAGGGCTTATTTTCATAACTGAGTAATTTGGACTCTGTACCCCAGAAGGCAATAGTAAATATTAACACTAGCCATTTCCTAATAATCTGTACCAATGGAGAGTGATAAAAATTTATGGTCACTTAAATCCTATTCCTTTCCATGAAAGTGAAAAGTCTCTTTACAGAACAGGCTGCCCTGCTGAATGTTAATGAATTTCTTTCCCCTGTTCCAGCTCCTCCCACCTGGTCCATAATCAGCTGTAATTGAGTCCACGACCCTCCTGAATTGCAATGAAGCGTAATGGCTTGTGGCCATAGTACTGAGAGTACCGGAACGCAGATAACCCTCCGACACGCCGTCTGAGAGGCAGCTGGAGATCCTATCTGGTGACCAGACACCCCTGGGTTGTAACATGGACTCAGTAAAAGCTATTTTCAGCTTAAATGATCTTTGATACTGAAACTAGAGTTAACCTGGGGAGGGGAAGAGATCATCTGCTCTGAGAGACAAACCAAGGGAGAAGGGGGAGGGAGAAGAGTAGGATGATAGTCAAGGAGAGGGACTCTTTAGGGAAGGGAATTAGATTGAAAATGTGCACCGATGGAAAAAGGAACACAGGAAATTTGTTATTGCATCTCCCCATCACTACGGATCAGGTCCCTGTCCCCCTCAGCTGCCAGCCGTGATCATCATTTGTAATTCTCAGCCTTCTTAGATAGATGGGGCTAAGCAACAAAAGCTGTCTCTTAGCAGCCCTCGAGCTTGTCTCACCTTTGTTACAGCCAGTTTTAGTAATTTCTAGTGAAATTGGTGTGGTTATTAATATGGGCTTGATTTTAATTTCACCATGTACAGCTTTACTTGTTAACAAGCTGCTCCAGGAGATCTGTATAGGACAGTGGAAAGCAGGGAAAGGAAATAATTACAGCATTTCCACCTACGGTAGTCTGCTTCAGGGCAGGTATAAATAGATCCATAAGTGTTTGTTCACTTAAAAGAGAGCTCAGCCTAACTGCTTTTGCAGTTGCCAGCAGCAGAATTGATGGGTTTGGGGTTTTTTCTTCAAAATGAGGGCAAAGATCATGTACTAAATATCAGCCTCCCTTCCTCCAGACCGCAAGTCGCAGTTAGAAAGTTTCAGGTTTTTTATCAAAACCAGATGTCGGGTGTATAAAAGTACAGGCAATTTTTCAAAGCCATTATATTTGTTTGGGAAAAAAAGGGCTAATTAGATCAGAAAACTCCATTCAGCTTCAGAACAGGGGAAATTCATGGAAAAAAGCAATAATAATTCACATTTTGTTCACTTGGTGCGTCCAAAAAGCACTGGATTGATGGATGCAAACAGTAACTCCTTTTGGAGTCCTACCACAAGTGTTGAGACAGCACTTGCTAAAGTGTCTGAAAATGCCCCATTTCTTGTCCATAGGCAGCTGAAGAGCAGAGGGAGCATGAGGTGATGCTGAGCTGGGATGGGACTGGGGTCCCAGCAGATCAGGGGCAACAGAGCCCTTACTTGCAGCTCAAGCATCCCAGAAATCACCTCCCTGACTCAAAGGAGATTAGGAAAGCTTTCCTTGGGATCTGGTGCACCTTGGCACGGGAGGAAGAGGAGCCCAGAGTGGGTGGTCCCTCCAGGGTGCCCTGTGCCCACAGCTCCATCTCCCATCCCATGGCTTGGAAGCCCAAATCCCTGCCAACATCCACCGTTCCCTGCACAAAGCTGTTTAAATAACATTCACCACTCTGTGGGCTCACAGCAAGGCAGTAAACATCAGTTCTGTCCTCCCCTCCGTGGCTCTGCTAATGGGCTGGTTATAATGGCATTACCAAGGCTTTCCAGGCAAAGTGCTGTACTTTTGCCTCTGGCCTCCGGTGTTAAAGCTGCACCTCGGTGCTCTGTAATAGCCCATAACTGCACAAAAAAGCACGTACTCTGCCACTGCCCATTGTTCAAGCTACAGGTACTATATTTAACTGAACAATAGCTAATAAACAAAAGACATTTTAAGTGGTTTGTGGTGTCTGCTAAGCGCCAGCTGCCCTTTTGGTGTTGTACCATGTCTTCAGTCCTGATCCTCAAGTCTCCTGGGTCCCATTCAGCTGCAAAAGCCCAAAGCTACAGTGAGAGGAACAAACTAATCTGATAGGGAAATAAAGCAATTAATGGCTCCTGAAAGCAAAAGGGGCAGATGTTTGCAAAGGAAGACAGCACAACAGATTCAAATGTAATTGTGAGTCTTACCACTGGAGTGCTGTAGAAGCAGTGAGTTCCTCTGTGTTCCTCCACTCATGCCCCAAGCCCAGCCAGCTTCACAGGTGCCAAGGCTCAAACCTGTCATTTCAGGTAGCATTAATAAGGGTTAGATCTGAATTAATCCACTCTTCTGCACGCCTGGGGATGTGATTAAGACCTCTGGCATGTGGCAGCTTTGGCTGCTCCGGGCTGTGCTGAAGCATCTGGAGATGCATGTTTATGAGTTCCAGCCCAAGGCACCAGGACAGGAGACATGTGCAGACAGAGGAGGGAGGTCTGCTGGAGTCTGCAGCAACTGAGGAGCTGCACCCAGGTTTCCCATGGGGAGCTGACCTCAAAATCAACTGTTTTGGAGGAAACAACAGCACGAGCCCCTGGACAGCACAAGGATCTGTGCATGGCTATAGGAGAGGGCAGTCAGCTGCTGCTCTTCAGGGGAAAGAGGACCCCAGGAGTGGCTCAGACACCCCTGTGACTGAAGGGGGGTTCATTCCTGGGGCAGGCAGGGACCCCCTTGCATCCCAGCTGTGGGACTGCCACCTCTTGAGTCCCTCCTCTCTCCCCAAGGCAGTGTAACGAGGCAAGGGCAAAGATGAAGGAGGGAGATACATGTTTTTCTCAAGGATTCCTATTCAGAGCTACAGCTATTGACAGATTTTGTTCTATTCCTACGCTCACTGGAAGCTGATAGTATTTATTAAGCTGATTTTCAGGCTCTGAAGCTCGATCCTAGCTCCAGATACTCAGGCAATCATCAGAGCCTGTTGTGTCTGCATGAATATACTAATCCTAACTCTGCTTTCGGAATACATAAAGCGATGTATGGAACCATTCATCTACGAGAGAGTCTTCTAGATGGTTGCAGAGGGCAAGACAGTATTTTAAATACTGAGAACTCTATGGGAAGCTATTTTAGTACCGGAGGATCATTAACATTTTTGAATGTCTGAGAAGCTGCTAACATTTATGAGACTTTACAACCAAGCTCCATTCTGCCCAATGGAGAACGAGCTGTCGTTTCTCACATACGCTTTAGATATTGATAATTTTCTCATTTTCTGATATGACAGGGCTTGGGGAGTTTTGTCCCTGCTGAGACAAGATGACTGACAGAACGGGAGGAGAATTTCTCGTAAAGAGAAGCAGTGCACTTTTACACAGCCGAGGCTGGAAGAAAGCAATAATTGTCCTAATACTCAGGCACGGTTCTCCAGAACGGATGATGATTCATTTCAAGAGCCAACACTGACCAACATGCCAGGCATGTCTTCCCAAGCCAAGATGTGATCTGTTGGGGTGCTCAGAGGCCTGAAGCTTTGGGCAGAAGTTAGTCCTGCCACTGCTGAACCCATCTGGGCTTTAAAACAACCCAACCAAACCAAACCAAAGCCAGAGCAGTTGCCTCCACAATGGCCCAGCACAGAGGCTGGGAGCAGTGGGGATGCCTGTCCTCAAGGGTGACCACCACTCCTGGTCCTCTGCAGCATCCAAGCTGCAAAAATCATCTACCTGCTTTCCTCCCAGCCTCCTATTCCAGCTGTTCTCTCTCCCCTCTCAGTATCTGCATCTCATGTTCTTCTCTGCTGTTCCTAATAACTTTGATCTATGCCAAGTCCCATCCTACTCATTTCTCATTAAACCCCAGACCTTTTGCAGAGCTTTTCTGCATTGATCTCCCAGCCAGCTTTTGTCTCTTTGACATCTAGGTTCTCTTTGTTTGTACTTTTCTCTCTAGATCTGGGAATAATTCTGCCTCCATTGATGTTGCCAGATCCAGACCCTGATATTTTATTAAACTCCTTGGGGTATCTTCTGCGTTGCAGATATGATGGTGGGTATGACTGCTCCCTGCACCAGCAACACCAACGGTGTTGCAAAAGCCTCAAGAGGCTGATGTGTATCACAGACAGTAGGAATCTTATCCTGTGCTAGATACTGGCTTGAGAGGGACATTATCCCTGGCAGACACCAGCTCCAGAGAGACATTTTCCATGGCAGCCCTGCCCAGGAATAGATCCTGACTTCATCTAAGAGGGAAGCAGGAGCTGGTTGTACAGGGTTGTGCTGCTCACTGGAGGACAGCATGGCCAGGGTGAATAGGGCAGGGGTAGCCTCTGCCATGCCTGTGATATATCTACCTGTTCCTGCTCATTTTCTAATGGCAAGTTTTGCTCTCCAGCAGCCTCAGATCAGTATCCCAGTGGAAAGCTGTGGATATGAGCAGCCCCTGCCAGCAGTGAGCGCTCCCCAGAGCACGAGGGGTCCAGGAACACGTGCTCTAAGCAGATCTCTTATTTGGAAAACTAGCTGGTATTGACTATTTATAAACCTAAGCTTACAAGGCAAGGCCAGCTGGAAAATATGCCACCATGGGTGAGCGAAGGTGCTTAGTTAGGAGCAGAGCATTGGAGGTTTTCAGCCCCAAATTACAGGGCAGCAGTGAACAAGCGGCTTTGCTTTTTCTTTCTCTCCCTCCTACTGATTTAGTTTGGAAGCATTTCAGTGGGCACTTTCTCCTGTTATATGGTGATAAAATGCTCGGCTCAATAACTGAGATCTGCTGTCTGGCATCAGAGCAACACAAATAACAATAAAAGAAACAAAACAGTGGTGAGTCAGGTTGGTTTCAGCTTGGAAAAACATCAGTTATCCTTATTACTCACCAGCTCTGTTGTCTCCTCTGGGGGACTCTGCCGGCCACCAGTGAATCTGCAGTCTAAGAGAGGCTGTATTTAGCTCAGGCCCTCCTAGAAATGGTTTTCCCTGGGGTTTCGGTGGTTGCATATCCACGTGCTCAGGATCGTGAGTACGAGCAGCCTTTTTGCAGAGCAGGAAGAGTCTTGCTGCTGAGCCTAGTGGGAACATGGGGCTGTAGACCAATGCAGCATGGAGGAGCCACAGCCCAAGGCAGGGTGGACAATCCTTGAGGCCAGTGTCTTCATCTGGGTGGAAACAGCAAGGGAGGAAGCCTGGAGGTGACCACCCTTGTTCCCAGTGCTGGCTGTGGTTGCCCATGGGCTCCTCAGTAATGTGCAAGCTGCAGCTCTGTTGTACCCCCAGAACATCATCACATGTCTGAAACATGCACCAGGGGCCATGTGCAGCTGGAATCTGAATTTTGCTATTGAGATTTGTATTTATTAATTTCTAGCCCATTTGCTTTCCTTTGGCACCATTTTTCTCTGCAAGTGAAAAATTTACCCTGAATCACAGCGTGTTATTTCCACTTGTCAAGATAAAGGTTAATGAAATACCAGTAACTGCATCACAAATCTAGCTCTGTATCTATCAGAGATTTTATATGGCATGTTTTACTGCACAGCCTATACTTGGAAAAGGCTGTGATTAAAAAAAAACCCAAACTGTCAGAGGTCAAGAAATTCACAGATAGAGCAGCTGAACCCCTGCCCTTCACTCCTCACCTCTCACCTGTAGGATGAGGGAAGAGCCCTCCTGGAATTAGCACAAACGAGTGTGGGCCGAGATTTAATCCAACACACAAGATTCTGCAGGACTGGGGTATTTAAACAGCATTTTCCTTCGCAAACATTGCCTGCATATGGATAATGGTTACTTGGATATTTATACACTATGTAAATAATATAGAAACTACGTATATCATAGAATATCTTGAGTTGGAAGGGACCCATAAGGATCATTGAGTCCTATATATATATAGGATTTAGAAGCAACGTGATGCTATATTTGACATATAGCTGTCTTCAGAGAGATTTGCACCAGAGGTGCAAAGAAAATGTAACATACTTGCTGCAAAGAGATTCTCATGCCCTGAACATGAAACTGGGGCTGGCAGAAGGATGCACCATGAGCTGCTCTGCGCCCTGGGAGTCAAGATGAATTATACAGTGACAAACTCCCCTTCGAGATCCACACATCAGACACCAAGTTAAATACTTGGAAATACAGAAGATGCCCCCGTTCAGCTGCAGTTTCAACACATGAGCTCGCAGGAAGGAAGGGAGGAGCTGCTTTGTTTTCTTCCTTAGGAAGGCCGGCGACGGATGGGATGAGTGTCAGGAGCTGCCGTTCGGGATGAGTCAGGAGATTGGCATGGGGCGGTTTGCATTAATACCGGCTTGAACACATGCCAAAGAGGATTTCCAAAATTCACAGCCAGTTATTTCTTGTCGCAGGGTAAAGAGATCCCATAGCCTGTTCTTCCACTCTGAGGCATGCGATCAAAGCCTGTGGGGATTATTCTGAGAAGGTTTGTTTGTTCTGTAAATATGTTCTTAAAATATGGGTTTAAAATCTTGAATGCAGATGACTAAGTTTAGAAAAGAAACCCAAACCCAAACAATAACCCCAAAACTTCTAAGAGAGCAAAACCCTCCCACAGAGAATCTTTTCCCTCCTCCGAGGTGGATTAAAAAGCATTGTTGCAAAATCCCAGTGCAGGTTTTATTATGGGCTAAATCAAAATGCTTCGGAGTTTTTGGAATTCAGATCTGAAGTTCATAATTTCAGCCCATATGCTCCATATAAAAGTAAGATAAAGAAAGGGATGTACTTTTTCTTCCTTTTGATATGCAAAGATTTAGATGAAATACTTTCTTTCCAATTTGCTTTTTCAGTAGAAACTCACTAGAGATCCTATCGAACATGAAATACTCTGTGAAGCCTGAGGAGCCTGAAATGATGGATGACATCAAGAGCCAAAAGAATACATACAAAGCGTCTGAGGAAAGAGATCCTTAATCAATGTGGAGCTTGTTGATTTGTTGCTATCTGCTTAACTTAAAGCTCGTGTTGTCATATATCTAGCTTTAAAATGGAAGAACCATTTAGAGAAAGGAAATCTCTGTTAACAGATTCCCGTCCCTTCAACAACAATGTACGTCATTGGATATTCTCAGCAAGTCCTTCATTAAAACAGTAGCACCAGATGAGATCCATTTTTCCTAATATTTGCAGACTACAATGCAAGAAGGAGAATATTGAAGATTTTATGTATTCCTGAAGAACAGTAAAAACCCCACAGAGTACAGACGCTCTCCTCCCTCTTTCATTTCTAAGTTTCTTACTTTTGAAATTGAATATCAATACTATTTTTATTTAGAAAAAACAACTTTTGCCCACTAGATGGCTGTAATTGTTATGGCCATGCTTAATTTTTGGTATCAAATTCCCACTTTAACTAAGTCTGTTCTTCCTTTCTGTTATTCTGTAGTACAGGCTCTCCACTTCCATCACAGTGTTTGAAGCAATGGGCTCCTTCCTCACTTCAGCTGCTTATAGGAAATTTGGGTGTTCAAAATGGCTCCTGCAATGGGTTTGTGTCATGTCTGAGGCATAGAAACCCACCACCATTATGAAGGATAAAGTGGGAATTCATTGTTGAAAGAGGTACTTTTGTTTTCTGCTAGTACAAGGAGCAATCAAAGAGTAAGAGCCCTTTGGAAAGGCTGGCTGATAGCGTGCCATCTAACGCAGGCAGCTTGCGATTACTGGTGTATCACAAAAACGTTGCAAAGCTGATGGACCAGAGCCCAGAAGGCAGGACTGAGCATCTCCCGCGTCCTAGATTCAGGAGAGGAGCTGATGTGAAAAAGAAGCAGGATCTGCTGGAAGGGAAACTCAAACAATATATCACAGAGAATACCATTTCTCTGCTGTTTGCACAGGCTCTGGTCCAGGAGAAGGAGTGGGTTTGTGGGGTGGATTTGCAAACTGCTTGCTGGCTGCTGTTCCCCATGGCTGCAGTTTTCCAGAAGCTCCACCTAAAGGGAATGGCCGTGTGGGCTCAGGTGCAGAAACAGACTTTCCTGATTCAGCTGGAGAGCAGGATACCAATGCTTCATCTAAACAGAGCCACCTGGATATCAACATCTATAATGTGTTTGACAGCTCTTGACTACAAGATACATGGAAAGGGAACTGGCTCTCTTCTCACTTTTTAAGTCAAAAAATGAGTTTTAAGAAGTATGTAGAAATATTTGTATCATCTGTTGGCTAAGCGTGAGCCTGCTCGGATTCACTGAGTCATCGCTGTAGCCCCTCAGCAAGGTGCATGGTTCTTTACAGCCCCTGGTCCCTTCAGCTTGCAGATAAATCTGCCCTTAATGGGAGTTATTTGTTATTCCATGATAAGTTTTCCTCAATTAAGTGTCTCTAAAGAGGGTTTGCTCAGCCAAGGGCCTCATAAGCAGCTTGAAGGGAGCAATGCCTTTGTCTTGGTTAAAAGCGCCTCACGAATCAGGAATGCACACCCAGCTCCACTGTTCTGTGGATAATCTGGAAGAAAAAGCACCTCTGACAAAGGAGGGGCTGTAATAAGTTTTGGTTTAGAAGACATTTCGGACTGCTGTGGTGTGCCAGTTTAATATCGCTCAAGTAGGTAATTCCACTTAGTGCTCGCTCTTGCAGAACTACCACGTCAAAGTGCTTGGAGGGTACAACTGCAGCCAACCCAGCGTGGCCCCTGCTTTCATTCTATTTCTTCCTAATTCGGTATAATTAAGGGCTCTCTCTTTGTGCGTGTACAAATAAGTCCATGCCCAAACAAGAGCCCTGTGCGCTGTGACCGAGGTCAGGCAGCCAGGCACTGGGCACACCTCAGTCCCTGCTTCTCGGGGTGGCAGCACCAGGCGTTGTCCCCAGCCCCACCTCTGACCCAGCAGCCTTATCGTGGAGGGTGTGTGGGTCAGGTTTGTCTTCTGCCCTTCCTGGAGCATGCAAATCCAGCCTGCCTGGGTATTGAGATGGAGTTCATCGCCGTGCTAACTGAACACCTTATAAAGTGATGTTCACCAAGAAAGAATTAATGAGCCTTCTCATTCACCTAGGTTGTAAATAAGGACAAAGTGCTCAAGTAAAATGGCTTTCATTCTAAACTGCTCCTTATTTCTGCATCTGCAGGACAGGATAAAGTATTTTTTATACTGTAGCAGAACTCTGAGACTAGCAGATGAAAAGAGCTAGGTACTGCTCAGGAAGATGAACGTCTTTCTTTCCCTCTCTTCCTGTTCCCTTGAAGGTAATTCCTGCCATCATCTTTTGAAACAATCCAAATAAGTCCCTAAAACTCAAGACACTTCCTTGAGATCCCCTGACTTGCTGACTGACTGTTCTGTCTTTCTGTGTCTACAATGAATCTTGCTGAACAGGTTTAACCAAAATAATCTCCATGCAAACATTCTGCAAATAGATCAATTCCGTATCCTGTGTCCAAGTCCTACCTGGATCCCACTGAATAAATGGATGGTTTTGTTATGAGGTGATAAGCCAGAACTTCATGTAGCATCATAAGCATATAGATTTGAAATAATTTAGCTTTCAGCACAGAGTTTCCAGTACTGCAATAACAGCAGTATAAATAGCCACATTTTCTGAGCATTGCAAAGGCCAGGTGATTAAGGGCAGCATCCACACAAGAGGAGTTTGCCTTTGGTGCTTAGCTGAAGATTACAGAAGGTACAGAGTACCTGAGGCTCCCATTAAACCATAATGTGGTTGTGAATGCTTTGTATTTCCTGCTAAATAAAAAGTCTCTCACTCTGGAGAGACTTTAAGCTGTGCACACAACACCCAGAAGTATGCAAAGCTGCAAGATACTTTCCAATAACAGAAGCAGAGGGGATAAGGCAGGATGAAGACCATGGCACCAGCTCCTGCAGGTAGCAAAGCTCCCCCCAAGCCCCACACTTGGAGCACACTCAACTGCCAACTCACCTTCACAAAGCAAATCACATACCACAGGGATTTTCTGGTCACACAAATCACCCCTGCAATATCAGCGCTGGGGAGATATAGAGGAAGGCGCTTCTCACCTTGTGCAACTCACCATGGGGAGATGCTTGGGTAATTGGGAGGGTCATCCACATAAGACCCTAAGTGAGATGTACTGGAACTGCACCAGAGAGTTGTCTGAATTGTGATAGAGATATCCAGCTTGAAGTCAAAGAGCTGGAGGAAGCCATGAAGGCTGAGAGCAACCCGGTTGGGTCAGATGGCTGCTTGCTCCTTCAGACTCCTGGGTCGGGAGCCAAAGCCCCTGCAGCCAGTGGGAAGGCTCCAGTTCATGTCCTTGGGCGTCAAACATGGCCCTGGGATGGGTCACACACATTCTGAGAAGGGGCGTCTGTCACCTTCATTAATCTGATCTGGGGATGGCTCCGAAACAAAGTGTGTTGTGAGCCTGAACAAAAACACCCGGCAGCGCTCGGCGGCGAATTCTTGTGCACGCTCCCTTTTTGTTTTGTATGATTTCCAACGTTTCTGGCAAAAACATTTCCTCTGACTGTTTTCCTTCTAGAAACAGCCTCTTCCAGACAGGGCTGCTCTGCCACTATTGAGCCGGGTAGACACGAGGCTATTTAAAACACAGAGCTGGAACGCGAGCAAAACACTTGTCTCGTTCCAAGACAAGCAGGGGAGGGGAGGGTGCGCATCGCCGGGGTGCAACCTTGCTCGTCCTGGGAGCTTTATGCCTGCGTCATGCCCATTTGTGCTGAATTTAAGGCTTCTGGGGATGGAGCCTGTGACAAAACCTGACGAGACTTTTTAGAAGCTGCTTCTTCACAGCCCGGAGGATTTATGGGTTCTGACTGCACTCTGCGGTCAGCAGTTTAATTATTTACCAGCCCATACACAGCACCGCTCGAGCAGCAACCGTCAAATCCGACATTGTGCTAATGTGAGGGTAATTGGGTTATTTTATGTCTTTTTTTGATCGCACCAGCTCAAACCACCCCCCCACCTCTATTCAGCTGGGAGATGCAGAGTCATAGCTCTGCTGGATTGGCTTCCCGCCACCTCACTGCTCCTTTAAAACCCCATACCTCCCATTGAAGGAACTCGGTGTCCTGTTCGCCAGGAGGACGTCAATGTTTCTATGGAAACTCTTCCCAAAGATTCTCGCTCCGCGCTGCCGCCGCTGCGTATTGTATGACCAGCTTTGTACACTGCAATTCATTATCGAGGCTGTGACGAAAAGGGAGCAGCTTTCTGCCCGAAGGGAAAGAGCACTGAAAAAACACCATAAAAACACCATAAAATAACAAACCTACCCCCCACCCTGCCACCTTAATATTTATAAAATAAGCCACTAAACCCAAAGGTGCTCAAGCTGTTTGGTATTTGAGTTACGAATGGAATCTGCTTCTTGCAGTGAAAAATACCCTTTCCTGAATAATTAGCTCAGATGAGGAAGATTAGAAATTCTATGTAAGGTCCTTTTTCTTCTCAGTAGCCAGGAGAACATTTTCCCCCCTCTCACCATTACAATCAGGATGATGGATGAATGTCATGCAGGTAACAAATGGGCCTGAACAAGAACCCTGGGCATGGACTGCTTTGAGCACAGGGGAGGCTCAAACCCAGGCTCAGGTTTTATGTTTGAATTAATGTCTGTGATGGGGGTGCAGAATTAATAGGCTGAAGGAAAACTCACATTCATTTCCCTGTTTCCTAAATAACCAGAAATCACTGGGACCAGTGGACATCTCCCTTACTAATCATGTCCAGAGGGTCAGATCTCTAACCCTTCTGCAATGAGCACCAGGTATTACATATTAGGAAGGCAAAAGGTCTGGATTTTGTTCCCACTTCCATCATAGCTTTGCTGTTATTTTATATCTAGAGGCAACTGTTAACTTTGAAAACCTGAGATTCCTTGGTGCTGGCCTGAAGGAGCCTGGGACCTGATTTTCAGCAGGGCTGGGAAACCTCAGCTCTCACTGGAAGCAGCAGTGGGCTCATGGCATCTCAGGAGATCGGATTGCGGGTGTCCCAAAGCAGATACCCCAAAACCAAGGTACTCAATTAGTGACACTTGCAGAAAGGCAAGGCCTTAACCCAGGAGAAGTTTGAGATCTCTTGAAGAAAAACATGGCATTCATCTGCTACGCTGGGAAACAGCACCGAGTAAAAACCCAAGTAAAGATGAGGATGAGAGGAGACGTGTGTTTTATTTTTAAACCTTATGAATTTCTGAGTGGTTTCTGCATTGTCACTTTCCTAGGATGGAGGCAGGCTTGGGAAAATAGGAATTTCAAACTCTGCTAGCTCCCTGATCCTGTGCTAAAGACTCAGATTACCTTTAATTGATGTTGCTGAGTGCATCCTCATTGATTTACTCCAGCCGTGCTCTTTATGCAGAGAACATTCTATTCTCAGAGCGTAATCGAGCCCCATGCAAACAATATAGATGTTTCCTGATAACGTAATTTAGAAAGAGGAGATGTAATTACTGCCTATGCTGAATACACAGCATCTCTGTGCTTGCCAGTGCACTGCAAACCCGTGACCCCTTTCGGAATCCATACAGGAGAAACTCCCAAATCCTTCAATGTGGTTCTCATTTTGCTGAAAGCCTTTTCCATCTTATTAAATATGCTGGTCCTTGTGCCTTTGATTTTAACTTCCTAACTATAGCACATGCTGGAATTACTTAGAAGGCTCTCAAAGGCTCTTACAGATGAAATTCAAGGATCATTCCTGCGGAAGTGTGTCCGTTTGTGGAATAGGGGACAGCAGTAATGCAGGCTGTGGAGGAATGGGGAGGGGACAAGGCAGGTTCTCCCTGGGGGAGCTTGGTCTTTTAAGAAATGCAACAGAGCAGGTTCTTGCTTTTAAGGACTTCTCTTAAATACTTAAAGAGGAGGTTGGAACTCATCTGAAGTGCTCCAAAATAGTCTGCTTGCCTATACATAGTCCTATCACTGTGATTTAAGATGAGTAGCTGGAGTGCTTTGCTCTTATAAATCATCCTATAAGCACTGCATTTCATTCTCCTCTTGCTGATGGAAGGATATACGGGGTGAGAAATTACAATCTGAATGTCCATCTCTAGGGTTAGATCTGTCTCAGTTCAGTAGTGGCTGGAAAGCAGTGCCCCATAGCGGGGTTTCATGTGGAGTAAGCACGCATCCCTGCACTGCATGGTCAATCGAGATCCGTATCGGAGAAAAATCCCCACTGTAATTGTTCCCTGTATCAGCTGCCTCAGGAAAATAATAAATAAAATAATAAATAAATAAAAATCAATGACTGACCTGGCCCCAGAGACTCAATAACTCTCCTCTCATTTAGAGAGCGGTCCCTCCTGAACACTTTTCCACATTGCAAAGCCACCACATAATGGAACAATTCAGCTCAACTGACAGCCTTGGCTAAAATAGCCCTGGAGCTGCACAGGGAGATAGGAGAGGTGTTGTAGGTTAGTGCCGAGGTGCTTGGCAGCATTGTCAGTAGGAACCGTGCCCACACTAAAAAGAGTTTTTCAAATGACTTCAGCAAGACCAGAATTAGCCTGTAAGCCTGATGCAACGACTCAGTGCAGAGCCCTTTTGTATTCTGAGTTCCTGCTCATCAGGTACCAGCTTCTCCCTGTATTCTGCAGTGGCAGCATTCCCATTGCCACCAAAGGTTAATGAACAGGTACGGGTTAGGAATGGGACCTCCTGTCAGAGGAGAAGCCCCAACTCTGCAGTCTGTTTCCTTGCTGGGACCTGATGGAGCCTCCATTTAATTTGCCTTACGACCCTGGGTAAAGTCCAGCTACAGATAAAAAGCATTTACTGTTTAAACATGGTCCAAAATAGGTCTTAAGAACCAAAGATGCCTATTGGGATTGTATATCATTATCTGATTTAGACATGAGGGGAGCAAAAGAGTTCAGTTCAGTGACCACTGGGATTAAGAAGCAAGGCAAGGAAAACAACAGCAACCAAGTACATTGCAAGCCAGCAGAACACACAGTAAAAGAGGAACCAGCCTGCACAAATGAGGGTAAACACCACTGGCAGATTAATCTTTTTGTCTACACATCCTCCCAAATCCCAACTCCGGTGGGACTGGACAACCCAGAGGGTTTGGTTTAAAACCAGTTCAGGTTAATCCTGCAGGGTTAGCATGGGTGAGACCAAACCATATAGCTCACGACATAGCAATTCATGGTAAGAAACCAAACTGAGGTTTAATCTGCAAAAAATAAAAGCCATTTTCTAATGAGGCCGAAGAAGAGCAGACCAATCAGTGACTGAGAGGGACCGGAGGTGAACGTTGGGAACAATAGATAGAAGTACATTTATTTTTAAACATTTTAATTTCAAGTCCCAGGAAAACCGTTCCAACACGCACAGAACCTGGGGTTTCTTTAAACAGGGAAAGAAGATTAAACACTAATCTCCGCTGATTTCCCTGTGTGGCAGCAAAAATGAGCATGGCTTGAGAGACTGACCTATGAGAACAGATTAAGACGACCTAAATTTGTGTAGCTTGGCTAAGCACCAGCAGTGAATGAGGGCCACGCTGGCAGGGTGCGAAAACAGGGAAAATTGAGTATTATTTGGAAAGACAGCAGAGTTTGGGGATCAGAATTAAAGAAGGGTCGGGCAGAATGCTAGAGAAATGGTTTTAAGACTCTGGCATGTGTTTTAGGTAATGAAAGCAATGGTCCTCTGAGCGTGTAAGCACAGGGCTGGATGAGACACTGGTGTGAGGGTTGCTGGATGCTGCCAGTGACTTTAAGTGCTTCTATAGCTGAGTTTCCAAAGCAAATCACCTTTAGAAAAATGACAGCTCAGCTCGTACTATAAATCACTTCTTCTCAAGCAAGACACCCAGCAGCCACTGCTCAGCTCTCACAATCCCCAGCAGAAAATAAACCACCGGGAACAATCCTGCACTCTGAGGGAATGGACAAGCTCATCTAATGCATCTTTGTCATCTCTGGTTTCCATGACAGTTGCATAATCAGACATTTATATAAGTAGAGGTTTCCTCCTGAAATAGCAGCCTATGATCTCATGTGCACCTACGGTGTAACCCGTTTGGATGGAAATGACGTGCCAGTCATGTGTAAAACCTCGTTTTTTAATGCTTCTGCCTTGTTTTTATGTATTTATTGTAGCAAATCAGCCCGGAGTATCGCTCACACATGGCTGACTCTTGTTGTTGTGGTCTTCTTGTGGTCCAGAAATAACCACGGTCCCCAGCTCCAATGAGCAGTGGGGCTCCACGCTTGCTCAATGATTCAGTAGGAATCTGTGTATTCCCAAATCCTGAGCCCTAAACCAGCAGCCTCCAAGCAGCTGTAATCTGCAGAGGTTACCGGATGCGTCAGACACTGTTCCAGGTTTGCCAGGAGGTTGGGATTTCCTTGCTGTATCCTTCCCACAAGGGGCCGGAGCAAGGGCGGTTGGTGGGAGAGCTCCAAGGGTTTGTCTTGGCCAATTTGGGGATTTCTCAAGGCGAGAAGAAAACACCCAGGACAGCTCCACTCCCACTGCAGAGACTTCCTCCAAGCTCCTCTGAGCTCATGCCTATGCAGAGTATCATAAAGCAATGCCAAAAATACAGATGTCTTCCCATATGTGATATTAATTGAAATGAAGAAAAGCAGAACCGGTCTGTGAAATCTCAGTCCTACTCCCACCCAAGTTCATGTGATAAGAGTGAAATGCAAGCAGAAGTAACTGCAGTTCAGTCTGTGTGCAAAAAAAGAACATTAACAAAAAATAGCTACCTGGAAGAAGAGGCTTTTATCTAAAGGCTGCAGACATCAGCAGTCTGGGGAGTTGCTGTCAGTAGGCAAATAGTTCTTAATATGGATATTGTGGGGTACCAGAGACTCTTCAAAACCTGTTCAGGAGCCATGTCTGGTTAGCTGATCCTGAAATGTGAGTGGTCTTATTTAGACCATCCTCTTTCTTAGTACTTTTTCTGCATCACTCTGCATCATCCACTGTATGCAAAAATATCCCCAGAGAAGAGGAAAACAGGCAAGAGCAGAAATCTCATCCGTTCTGCCAGCCTTTGCGGTCTCCAATCTGTGGGGCTCTTACCAGCCTCTGGACATTGCAGTGCCTTCTCTCAGAGATCCTACTATTGGAGTGACACAAAGTATATTATGGACTATTGTTCCCAATATCAAACAATCAGCACAAATATCTTCGCTTGCTCCTCAGCCTTAATCTCCCTTCTCCCACTGAAGCTGATTTAGCAACAAAGACAGAGAAAAACCAGGGTGGATTGGGGTTTGCAAGTCATCATCAATTGGATTTCATGAACCTAGCAGTATCTCAGAGCAGGTTCCAATTTCCCCTGAACCCCCTGCAGCTCCTATTAGCCTTGATAACTGGTTCTAATTTTGGCCAGGACATTTGAAGTGTGGGGGGGTTGTTCATTTGCTTGTGCAAAGTGACTCCTACCTCCACGCAGCAAACATGGGCTGTGTAATGGCTTCATTACACCGAGCATTCCTGCTCCTATAGCTGGGCTCGGGAGCACGTTACGTAAGTGGATTGTTAATGCTTTTTATATGTTGGCGGAACTGAAATTAAAAGAGGAAATTATTCTCCTGATGCTCAACTCTAATCCCCATCTGTCTGTGTTTTTACTTTCCTGCACTTGCAAAGCTCCCCGATCAAAAGGTCTTGAATACATTCCAGATTTCCAATTTCGTTTGCTTATGCAACCCAAAATATTATGGCAGCCTTTCCTGGGGGCGATTAAGCATATATTTTCAGTTCCTCCAATTCTCTCTGTTCCAAGAGTGCTAAAAATGGCATAAAGCTTTAGCTCATTCCATACCGTTAGCACCACAAACAACTTTCCTTTTTTTTCCCCCTCTTTAAAGACTTTTTAAAAAGCCAGGAATAGCCCAGAGCTTTGCAGAGAAGGAATACAGTCTGGAGAAAATGTGCTTTGTTAAATGTCCCCCATGCCTTGGCAGAAAGGAAAGGCAGGGAGTCTCTACTGATAGAGCTGTGCAGCCAAGGCCAACAACAGGGGACTAGGCAGGTGAAGAGGTGAAATTCAACAACCAGGTGGATTCCTGAATCCAAACCACTTGAGGAGCTCTTTGGATCTAGACTTGTGCTTTGTCCCATCCTAAGGGTGAGCTTTGGCTGGATAGCTGGAAATGGGTCTGATCTTTCTTGTGGTGCTTGGATCATCCTCATCTGGAAACCAGTATTTTTTATCTGTTTATTCTCCTTTCCCAGTCCCCAGCCCTTCACCTGGTGCTGGAATTACCTGATCAGCAGCTGGTTTTATGTGGGAGAATAAGGAGGTTCCTTACGCTAGAAAATGTAGTTTTTACCCAAAGTGCCAGCGAATGGACCCAAAGCACCACTCTAACAGTTGTGTTTCATCACCCCTCTGGTTTCCAAGTGCAGGATGGGAGCCAGCACCCACTATGCTCATCTGTACCCTCTGTGACCTCAGCAGAGCAGCACGGGAGCAGATGGCAGCAAGAATGCACTGTTCTTAAAGGATCTTTTATTTTAAATACAGAAGGAAAGTCCTTATTTATCCACAGTTGATGAGTGCCTGCTCACAGGGGTGATGGTGCCTGACACACCAGATGATAACACACGGGATGGTGTCACCCCTTCTGGCTACTGGTACTGTGTTTAGGACACCTCTTGAATGGCTGCATCGCGGTGCAAGTCTGGACTGGTGCTTTCTCCAAATGTGGGTTACAGAAGCTGTGATTTAAGGCTGTTACTGAATCCCAGAAAACACTGATTTCTGGTGCAGCCTGGGCTTGGAGCCTTTCTGCTTTCCAGGATAATTTGATTTGAGAGTCTGAGTGCTGCCAATCTCCTGGGTTTCAGAGAAACTCAGCACAGGAGATGCCCAGGAACCAAACAGGTGATCCCAGGGAAGCCCTGCTGATCCCATCCTGCCTGGCTTTACTGGACTGGGCATCAGACCATCTCTGCTGACTGTTATGATAAACTGCCAGACTCTACCCAGAGCATCCCCAGTGTGAGCTTTCCCCCCACTGAGGTCTGATCTTAAACACGCTAACACTCTCGAAGCCTTGGAGCAGAGAGGAGGTTGTAGGAACTACCACCACCATGGGCACATTCAGCAAAGGGGTTCAGATGTACCCAGCAAAGCGGTCGTATTTCACTGGCCTCTTATCTGTATTTCAGCAACACCCACATGCTCCAGGCAGGGACCTGCGCTCTGCATGTACAACAACATCCAAATATAGAGCAAGACGCCAGTCAGAGCAACCACAGAGCTTTGCTCACTTGGAAAGCATCCCTCCCTTCCCGGCCCTGGCAGCGGTCCCTGCAGCCCCAGAGCAGGGAGGATGCTGTGGGACAGCGCGTCTTTTTTACCAGAAATAGGACATTTTAAGGATTATTTTTTCGTGATGTTTTTAGCAGTGTGACAGATCCACGAGTTCCGGAAAAGCAGGAAGGTGACAATGCGCCAGAGCTGCTCAGGTTGCAGGTTAGGGGAGTATTTAGAGCATATGCTAAAAGTCCCTTGTCTCTGGTTAAAGCGAGCACGTGTTTAAAGGCTTTGCTTAGCAGAGGAGGACTTAAGGACATACCTAGCTTTAGGCGTGTGCTTAACTGCTTTGTGAAATTAAACTCAATATAATCAAGTGCTTTTGCTGAATAAGGCCCAAGTGCTCCTCAAACCCCATCCTCCCAAGCAAGGCATCTTTCATTAACATTTAATTTGAAAACAGGCTCAGAAAGTACCATTAACAAAAAAGTTAAGGAGCCAGGAGCCTTTAGAGAATGGAAATAAATAACTACAAAAATAACTGAGGAAATCATTAAACTGCACAAACCAGCAGTGGGCTCTAAGACAAGAAACTTTGACTTGTGCTAGTTCAGCATTTGCACACAGATGAAAGATGCTTCAGCCCCAGGGACCTGATTTGCAATGGATTTCCCCCCACTAACTCATGCCACAAGTGCTGCCACCGGGTCAGACAGGTTCAAGCCTCACACATTTGCCCTTCAGTGCTGTCCCAAAGCGGGTTATTTGCAAACCAGAGCGGGAGGGAACCTGCTGGTAACTGATGCACCCTGGGGCGGGCTGTGTGCGTGTCCCTGGGTGCATGGGGGTTCCGTCCGGGAAAGCTCCCAATCAGATGATGCTGCTCTCAGTGGTGAATGCCCCATGTATAAATAACCCCAGATCCCTTCACTTCATGACCTTCATCTCTCAGCCCTGCCAAGCCAGCTCTGGGCAAATCCAAACTTACCCTATTCACACCTCCGCCACAGACAAGCGTCCCTGGGTTTTCCAGGCTCCCGTTCCAGCATGGGGTTCCATACAGAACCAGCCCTCCCCAGAGCAGTGCATGGCAGCATCGTCCCCATGTGAGCATGGCTTGATCTGATTCAGCTTGAATGCCACTGGAGTGGTTTGCAAGAAGATGTAGTGAAATGACAAGGGGGAATGGGTTTAAACTTAAACAAGGGATGTTCAGGTTAGGTATAAGGAAGAAGTTCTTTACTGTAAGGTGATGAGGCACTGGAGTGGGTTGTCCAAAGAAGTGGTGAATGCTCCATCCCTAGCAGTGTTCAAGGCCAGGTTGAACAGAGCCTTGGGTGATGTGGGTCTAGTGTGAGCTGTCCCTGCCCATGGCAGGGGGTTGGAACTGGATGATCTTAAGGTCCTTTCCAACCCAAACCATTCTGTGATTCTAT
>JANHGB010040053.1:0-72972 GCA_026283785.1 Coracopsis vasa | reverse complement strand
TAGGCCTTAGGGTTAGGGTTAGGGTTTAAGTTTAGGGTTAGGCCTTAGGGTTAGGGTTAGGGTTAGGGTTTAGGGTTTAAGTGTCTATACACACTGCTTAGACTGACAGAAGACATACATTTCAAAACTAGTATAAAAAAGCTCTTTGGGTTCACACAGTCTGTGCACAGAAATGAAGACTACAGCAAAGAAGTGCTGGTGTGCTGTGGACATAACTCAGGGCAGGGCTTTGGCAGCATCTGCTGAAGCTCTTTCAAAGCCTTTCTGTGGGATCAGAGCTCTATTCAAAGTATAGGCTGTAATTGAAGGTCTCTCAGCTTGCTAAATGAGGTTGAGGACACAGCCAGGCTTCTGTAGAAGAAATAATTTTATATGCTAATCGGGTGCACCAGTCATCTTTCTGACCCCTATAAAGACTGATATAATGTCAATATTACAGTAACAGACTTAAATGTATAGGTAAGTGCATAATTCAAGGGCAGCAGTAATGTTTCTAGCAGTGAACAGTGCTTTACTCTCTCTATGCCTCAGATTCTTAAAATGACACAGGTAGTGTAGTGGTATCTTCCTATTCCCAACGGTTTTGTGCAGTTATATTGACTTTTTTGAGATATCCTATTCCTACAAGGGCAGATGCCACAAAGAAACTGGTCAGGAAGAGACGTAAGTCACAAATCAAGTGTTCATGCTGTGGTATGGAAAATCTGATGTAGTCCCTTGTAAATAGTCTGGTAAACTTGACTTGCAAAAACTAGTAATTTTATCCATGGATGAAATGGAATTATACAATACTGATGTTAAAGGAAAAGAGAAAGAAGTGAGAAAAATTGTCAGCCTCATTGTTGCAAGTCATATGAAAAGCAAAAGAAAACCAAAGTTGGATTAAGACAACATGGCTTAGTGGCTGTATTCAAACACAGAGAAAGAAGGGTGCATTTTTCATAAAACAAGACAGCATTAAAGGAGGAAGAACACTGCAGAGAGAAAATGATTGAGAGCTGGTTAGATTTTAATGGGAGAGGATAACAAGGGATTGCATGGAGTTGTGGTAATGAGATGGAAGGGTATATGTGGTAGGTTGAGACTACAGAAAGAAAATGTCTGGCATGAAATTTGGAAAGCAGATGCACAAGAATGACCACAGATCCATCTGAGAGCTATCTGTGTCTTTTCAGCAGTTAATCTGGAGCATAATAGCCAATGACTACAAAGATGGGGAACTGACTATGTAAGAAAATGCTGCATAGTAGCTCATTTTATTGTGTTAAGAGTTGGCAGAAGCCCAAAGCTGGTAGTGCTATAAGACACGATGAAATATGAAAAGTTCTGGCAGGCAGTGTAGATAAAACAAGACTGAGGACAACTGGGACTACAGGCCTGATTTAATGAGTCTGGTATGTAAAAGGAAAGAACCAGACAACAGCAAGAAGGGAACCCACCTGATGAGGTACAATGAAGTATAACAGAAAGTGTAGAATTTCCTTATGTGTGGGCAAGCAAATAGTTATGTAAACACCAGTTGTTAGGAAAGCTGATTAAGGAATTTATAAACAAGAATGTGTTTTGAACCCCAGCGATCACTGGCAGCTGGATTCTTCTTCCCTAATTTCACTCAACTAAGAATTAATCTTCAATCCTAAAATAGGTAACCTAGCCCCCTCTCACATCAATGGAGACAACAGATGCCTTCAAATAGCTATTAGAGATTCAACCTATCTAAAAATAATTCTATTCTGACAGCTTGAGTTGTCCATTACATATTCGTATGTCTCCTAGTTGAGGTCTCTTTATTTGTGCAGGAAATCTAGTTAACTAGCATCCACCAGATACCTAACTGATCTATGGTTAAGTTCAGCAAGATGACTCCTTTCCTAAATTTCTTAAAACTCCAATTCATGGTTAAAGCTCTTCTGTCAGTTGTGTTGGTATTAATGTGTGTCGTTAAAGAGACGAAAAAACACCTTAAAAGAAGGTTTTCCAATCTGATAGCAAATGACAACACTAACAAGTTGTTACCACAAGCTCATCTGTACATTTAGCCATACAACCTGGATTTTGACAAAATCCCTCCTTAGAGGCATGGAGGAAGTGCAGAATTTAAGGTTACAAGGTACTCTTCTATTATGAGATATAAACAGCTTTTAAAAGAGCAAGAAACATAAAATTAGGGAATATGTTGTCCTTTTTCAGGGAAGGAGACAACAAATAGAGACTGAAGGATTGATACAAAACTTTTTGAATGGTTTTAGCAAGCAGCAAGACAAGATGGTGAACAACGGTGAAGCTGAATCAATAGAAGGAGCACATGAATTTCTTGAAATACCATGAACAACTTATAGATCCTGTTTACAACATGCTGGGGGAGCATTCTGACAGATGAAATAGAGTAGATAGGTGCCAAGTGATTCACATTAAAAAGAACCATTTTAGTGACTCACATGGTAACAATCAGGGAAGCAAAGATGTATCATGGTGGATACATCTGCTTATTGAAAAACCTGCTCAATAAGCAGAGATAGAAAGAAAGCAGGATGTTAGGCTGTATTGAGATAAAGACAGAAAATAATGCTGAAAATAGAATCTAAGGTTATTTTGTAAAACAGTGATGCACCCTCACTGTGTTCGTGGCATTCAGTTGCGATCACAAAATCTTGATGAGATTAGTGTGGAAAGTGAAATGGTTGGGGAGATGGGCAGTAAAAATTAATAAAGGGGAAGAAAAACTTGTTTATGAACAGAGATAAAGAGGACACGGACTACAACAGGAGTGCAAACAGGGGCCTGCTTTAGAAAGCCATTACAATTTCTAGCATAGATGCTGCTGCTTAAATTAGCTACATCTTGGAAAACAGTGAAAACACTGAAACTTTAACTACTCAGTGTAATTTAAAGAGGAATGATCCCTACCGTGGGTATCAACATAAATCAGAAACATCTACTTATTCTAAAAACCAAGAGGAATAGGACTGCAATAGGATTGCTTGTGTACATTAAAAAGCCACCTATTTACAACACAGAAAAAGAAGCACTGCTTTACATTACACGTAAGTAATGTATGAACTGATTTCCATGAAGAGACATTGAGGTTTTAGTCTGTCACGTTTAAGAAAGTTATATGAATAAATAACATGTAGTGTACCTAAGTAAAGCTGACTAAAAACAGTATCTGAGGCATTTAAGTCTTCAGTCTTCAGGCAAAAAAGTAAGCACCAGCACACATTACTTAGCAACTGAAACACGTTCAATTACTGTGACTAAACTAACAAGCAGCAGCTGACTATCGTCCCTTGCAATCACTTCTCTTTCTCCTCAGTACTTAGTTTCCAAGCAAGTGACAAGTTGAAAGTTAAACTGGGATCATCTGCAGCTGGAACATTTTACTACATTATTTATTTCCTCATTTATTTCTCTGGTGACATTCACAAAACTTCTCCCAAACTTGTCTTGTACTCTTCTTTCCCTCTTCTAAAGCTTCTTTCATCAAGTTGCAAGACACCAAATGCCATGTGACACCATTTAAAAAATATTTTGAATTCCTGAGCTTGAGCACTCAGTTCTTCTGAAAACAAGGTTTTAAACTTGTGACTAAACATGTTGTCATTAGCCAAACATTACTTACAGTTTGGCTAAGTCTTCACCCAGGCAATAAGATAAATTCAGGATCTCCTTATCCTCTGTGTAATTCTATTTACTTTTCAAATGATATGGCAGTTTGTATAGTACTAGCTCCACTGCTTTTGACTATCCATCAGCACGATTCTTGTGAGGAATATCTGTTTCTCACACCTCTTTTCTGCTCCCACTGAAATAAATGGCAAAATTTCCTCTGACTTCTTTCAGTAAAAGCAGAAAAGCCAGTAGAGGGAGCACAAATACAGAGAAATAATTTTCTGTGGTTCCTGTATAAATGATAATGTCTACTATTTTTTCCTATAGTATTTGCACTATTTTTTTTTTCCCTGATCAGAAATGCTGTCTTGATCAGGCTCCAACAGATGAGTGTAAGGATGTTGTTTGGTGACTCTTCCTGCAGCCCCTGGGACCTCAGGACTCTGCATGAGAGGCACAGGCTGGACCCGGCAAATCTGATCTTGGCTAAATAATGCTTCCTACCTACGCAGCACAGCTGAGCAGACCAGCATAACATGGGGCACATCTTTGGCTTTTGGACATAACCAGAGATCTGCTGACTGATGATCTCTGCCAGCTGATCGTTGCACAGGAGCACACAGGTTGGGTGAACCAGTACAATACATCACAACATGACTAAACACTGACTTTCCACCTTGAACCCCTGCTCATTCAGCAAGCTGCAGCCTTCAGCAGCAGTCTGAGCCTTTATGTGAGCCCAGTGCCACTAGCTGTGCAGAGAAGGGTCACACCTCTGTCCCCTCTCTGTCCACTGATAACTACTGTTGGACGTTGCCTGGAAGAGGCTGCTTTGCTGCAGGACTCAGAAAGTGTGTTGCTTTGCAGCTGAGAAGGTCTCAGAGAATAATACAGGATCTCTATCCTCTTCTTCTAAAATTCAGGAATTTCAAATGGGATCTCAGGATTGCTGTGCTTTTTGAGAGCTTCCCTCATAAAGGAGGGAAAGATCTAATCTCTTCAGGAGACTGACTCAAAAAGAAACACCCTACACACCCCTAAGAAACCAAATGTAAACTGCTGAGTTTTTTCTTCCATTGTCAGGCTTTCCTGTGCTGGAGAACACAAAGCCTTCCCTCCCCTCCATCCTGCTTTGTTTGATACCATGTACATGCAACAATTGCAAAAGCACTTGCCAGTAGCGTAAGTCTGCTCCCATTAAAGAAAAATAGAGTTAGATAAATGACAAGTGCTTTGGAAAATGCTACACAGGAGAGAATTGAAAAAAAAAGAGTATGCAAGCACTTGGATGTGAATCATTTTCAAAACAAACAAAAAAGCCATCTTAGAGATTCACTGGCTCTACTAAATTCCTGGGGGGAAGTCATCAGTTTGGAGTTCAGGGAGGCTGAGATTCTCAGAAACGTAGGAAAGGCTGCTACTGTGACTGGAGGTGTAGGCAGGACTAGCAAACAGGCACTATGAGTAATTGGAATGCTAAAATGAATGTTTAAGTGTGCGACATTAAGTGTTAAGTACCTTTTTGGTAATCACATTTGATGTCTTTTCCATCCTCAATTTCCTCTCTTACAAAGTAAAAAGGTGGCATTACGAGTCTTTGCTCTACAGACAAAACTAATGCATTTGACTTTAGAGTACTACAAAAAGAACTACAGAAATCTTTGTGGACCTTGGTGAAATTGCTGCACCCATCCTGAAGTCTGACACCTACCTGGTGCCTTACATTGAATAATAATTTCCCTAAAAATACTTTCTGTCTGCAAATATAATAATATAATACAAATGGCTATAATATAACCATATCTGATTTTCTATCGAAGAAGACTTTATATTTTTTCTTTCTTTTCTATGCATGTTCCAAAACATTTCAAGCCCCAGTCTAGTAGGTGACTGCTAACCGAGGAACTGAGCTTAACAGGCCAAATGGGCCTCTCCTGTCTCATATTCCTACCGCGCTTTCACTGCACAAAAGTTCTCAGTTGACCCTATACTGACCATTAGAAGACAAAAAAAAGAGTAACTGGATAACTCCTGAATGTACAAATAAGTGCTGTAATACAACATTAGATAATAACTACATATATAGTATGCACCAATATACCATGCACGATAGAATTCATCTCTTGTTATTGAAAATTATAAAGAAGTGGGAGTTTTTAGAAAGAGAGTCCATGAGGAGTAGAAGATTTGTGTGCATCTGTTTTGATAATCATTCAGGCTACAGACACTTTACCTGCTGGCCTGGTTTGAGTGGTGATAGTGTTATTCCCTGGGTATTGATCACTGGGAGTATCTGGTTGCCGATGACGGTAGCGATGATCTGACCCTGGGCATTGGTCAATAACTGTGGAGTTATCGGCTGCACCTGAAGTCCCTGAGCTCCACCTGCCGCTTGGCTGGAGGGGACTGGGTTAGGCATCAGTGGGATTGTTCCAATAATCTGGAAAAAAAGACATAGAATGGGAAAATGCACACATACTGCATATACTCAACACATGTAATTACTTGTTTCATGCATGTTACATCAAACTTGGGTGAAATAAGCACAGAGAAACAGATATGATGGGCTGAAGGCCTCATCACCATGTTCCTTTATGGGGGTGATGAGGACTTTCAAGCTCATTTTGTGTGTCCCATATCACCTGTAGGCTTTACCACTGTCCACTGTTATCCTCAACAAATCTGCTGCACTGAGAGTGTCTGAAACAAATGCTGGAACATGTTCTGGCCCCTGGACGATGCTTTGTTCCCGCCTCTCATTTGAACACAGAGTGGAATAGATACACATACCAGTCTGTTCATCTTGCTTTCTACATCTCATCCGTACAACTGTGATTTTATGGTGCTTATGTAATTTTCCTTGGTTTACTGATGCCTAGTACTCTAGATGACCATCTATTACTCCCATGTGATCTCAGGAAGGATCAAAGAGATACTGGTGCTTTTCAGGATATGGCTTATTAAGATACGTTCATAAAAATATAGCTGCTTTTGGATGACAACTAAGTAGTACAACACAACAGGAGGGCTGGTGTTAGATAAAACAGTTTAGCTAACATTTCTGGGGCAAGTACTTGCAGAAAGAGACACTTGCGACATCTCAGACTTGACAATACAGTGATTTCCTAAAATGTGAACATGCCTGTAGAACTTACATTAGGATGAGATGTCAAACAGATGCTGTAAGAAAGCTTGTCAGTCAATAAGCCACTAGGCTGAAGAAAGTTCCACTGTTGGAAGACTCTTTTTACAAGTATTAGAGCATCTGAAACAAACTTCTGATGAAACTTTGGAATAAACACAAACTTTTTTTTTTGGTTGGTTTTGCAAACAACAACCGATGAAGCTGCAGTCACAGGATTATTGCAACAGGAAAAGGAAAAACACCAGCAGTACACATCTCTGTCTCCTTCACCACATCTCTGACTTTATCATAGCACCCCAGAAAGCATCTATCCCATTGTAAGGCTTCCAGTCTTCCCTCTCCAGAAGCCTTGCTTTCTCCTCTTTATCCTCAGCATCCACCACACTGCATGTCCTCTTTACCCCCCACTAGTAGGATCCCAGTGGCCTTTATCACATTCATTGACTAGTGTAGATCTTCTTGGCTGCTGAGAAATAGGGTCTCTGGAATGATATCTCTAAAGATATCACTGAAGTTCTTATTAAAAACTAGACAGATCAATAAAGATTATTATCCCTGTTTTGCAGAGCAGGAAAATGGAGGATGATGGAACATATTCAAACAGGTTGTGAGTTAGCCTTCTAAGGTGGAACTTCTGCGAAGTTCTCTCTGCAGGTCAAATACTTCTGTTTATTTTTAAGGTGTCCCTAGCTGAACTGCAGCTGCTTTTCTGTCCATGTGAGAAGATGGTTCTTCACTGAGGAGGGAGACATTTATTTAAATCATTATCAGATTTCAGAATGCTCTCTAAAATCTCACTTTCAGCATGAATTAAATGTGACTTTCACACAGTGCAACACGTAAATTTCTCTCAGTTTTTGACAACCTAAACTAGTTATGTGTCACAAATATATTCTTTTAATGTATCACACCAAACACAAGGAATAATCCTTTTTAATTTTATCAGCAGAAATATAGCAAAGGCCTCTCCATGTCAGTAAAGGACACGACCTTGGAGTGTCATTACTCCAATGTAACTTTAACTATCAAGGTCCTAATCCCAGCAAAGCAAAAAATGCTGCGCTGGTGTTATCAGTAATAGAAATGTTTGCATTCACATTTAAAATGCATTTCTTGGACTGCAGTTGGACATTTCATAGAATGACAATGCTGAAGTGGACAGTTTGTAAGGTCAGAAGCAGAAGGCTATCTATATGTATTAATGTGTGTCACACGCCATTCCGTACATGGCATGCTGTACATGCACATAGCCAGAAATGGAGCAGGGGAAACACAGCTGGGAGAGGTCTTCCACAAGGACAAATGAACAAATGGTCTCAGGGTGTTACCACAGGAGCCAAGGGTAAACCTGAATGGGAAACAGTTTTTCTACTTTCTGAAACTTATTGAGATTTCAAGATTTTGTTTTATTTTTTCCATTTTATACCAAAATAAAGTAAAATCTTCTCTGGCTGAAAAAACAAAAAAGACAGTCACTTGTTTCTAGTTAACTAATAGGGCTACTCTTTATGGCATGTATCTTTGATACGGCTAAACCCAGATTCAAGTTTTCAAGTTCCTCTTTCTCCAAGTACCCTCTCTGAAATAACCTAACAACTCTCTGATTCAGACACAGGGAGTAGTACTGAAATGGGATCCCCTCCTCGAACCTTGTGCTACTATCCTGATGCTGAGCCAGATACCTCTTCTGCTAATTTTGGTGTGAAATTTCACCCTGGGCCTTGCTAATCTGTCCTGTTGAAGTATGATAAAGGCTGGCACTTGGTCAAGGTGGTTTATAGTTTCGATACATTTAAATTTTCTTCAGAAATAAAACAAGATCATGCCACAGGCTTGAGACACTGGTGTGCCACAGTACAGAGTATTTAATTGCCAGTGGTTTTCCTTGTGTTGAGGCAATGGTCCTTTCTAGCAAATGCTGCTATTTCACATTATAGTCAAGGAATATATACAGTTCAGGAATAGCATGTGATAGGGACTTATCCCACAAGATACTTACAGAATCACACAATCATTTGTGTGGATTCAGTTGGAAGGGCCCTTCTAAAGCTCATCTAGCTCCAAATCCCCTGCCACGGGCAGGGACACCTTCCACTACAGCAGGTTGATCCAAGCCCTGTCCAACCTGGCCTTGAACACTGCCAGGGATGTGGCAGCCACAGCTTCTCTGAAACATAGCAGAGGCTTCTTACTCTGTCAATGTTTGGACTCAAATCCGTAAACAATCCTACCTGTCAAACACCTGGTTCTATCTGTTGGAGGTACAGGTTCCAGATATAAGCACAAATTGTAGTGCAGATATGACACTGGAAATAGTACCGAGATATTTAGCGTAAGTTCAGGCCACAGCTTTTTTTACAGAGACATGGTTTTGGTCCACCACTAATTAAAACACCAAGACTGTAATTGTGACCCTGTTCAAGTGATAGAGTGTTGTGAGAAGCCTTGGTGGATTCAGACTTGCACTTTGAGCACTTGGTAAGATTCTTTCATTTTGTTTATGCGTTACTAGATACATCAGTTTCATCTTGAGGGGCTTAGAGAGCAGTGTTTATAGGTGTTAATTTAGGTTTTTATGTTTCCCAATGTTAACTAAGTTTTTTAAATTGATATTTGTTTCTAAATTCAGAAGACATCCAGGATGATTTTTAAGAGCATCTGAATATTTTCCATTGATTTATCTGTTAGCGTCATTTTTGTATCCTAGGATTTCAAGGTATCTCAGATCAGGCCTCTCAAATCCTACAACTGACATTGCCAAGACAATTTCCACTATTGAGTGTTATTTATATGAGATACAGTTGTAAGGCTTGGCTTGCACAGGAAGTTAATTTGTTGATCTGCTCCTACATACCATCTCTGGGCTCAGTGGTCTTTGCTTACATAGTCCTGCAAACTGTAAATTCATCTGCAAGGAAAGAATAAGTACACAATCAAAGTGAAGGTAAAATCCCAAGTAATGGAGCTGACCATGGAGGGGAAAAAATTCAAGCCCTCTGCATATCAACTGTATTTGTGAGTGTTACCCCAATGACAGAGTAACATCCTAGCACTGATGAAATGCTAGTCACTGTTGTACTGTTAAACAGATTTTGGTCCCTTGCCTTGCTCAGTAAAGGTTTCTTCTTAGAAAGGAAATAAAAACATCTGATCCCTTAAAAATGATCCCTTAAACAACAGATCTTTAAGAAAGAAGAACATTAAAAAATACCCTTTCTTATTCTTTCTTGACTGACAACACATCTTCATATTTAATTGCCTTTGTGGATTACTTTGCTGTAACTCACAGGCTGAACCTGAAAGCAGAAGCTGAACAATTGCTCAGAACTTCTGGGGATAAATGCCTAATTGTAGTCCCATTTGTGCTGTAGGTGTGAAAACCAGATTTGGCATAACTGTATGAAGAACTAATTGCTGATTTCCCAGCAGTGACTCCTTCCTTGTGGCTCCTAATGAGCCAAGGCCACCAAAACACAAATGTGTTTTGACATTAGGTAAAGTTCCTATGATACTCTACAATAAAGCACACAACTGTTTTTTATGAAGTTCTTCTCCCTCTCCCCTGATCAGAAACAGGGACGCTGCCCTGCTTCCTTGTTTTCTTAGCACAATCAAAGGAATCTTATGTAGCCAAATGGGTGGTTCAACAACTGCCTTTGTTTCTGCTGTGAAAAGGCTAAGTAAAATCAAAGACTGACTACACTAGATTGTTTCTACTGTCAGCCAGGGCTGACATAAAGCAAATAGTGTCATTTTATCTTTATAGTCTTTAACTATAAGAAGGAAATTTTTGTTTTTCACTAAAATCAAAATGAAAGTATCTAATTTTATCAGTGCTGCAGCCCTTTAAATATTAAAGGTTAATTATTTCAGTTTTGAACAACAGAAGAACAACATAAAAATAAAATAAAAAAAAAACAGGGAAAAAGTAAAAGGAACAACAGAAAAATTGTTCAGTGAAATGAGGCAAACCACCATATACACATAAGCTAATTTAACATCTCAAACTGTGAACAGAATGCATGGAAGTTTTACTCCTATGTAGCGACCCAAAAGATCACTGAGTGAATGTTTGCTGATTTAAATATGCTTCACTCATCTTCATTTTCTAGTCTTCAGAATATAATCTGAAATAAAAGCTCACTTTGGCTGCCCCTTTCTTAATCATACACATATATACACACAACTTATATAAATTATAAACACAGTCACATATTTCTATATATATACATATGATTTATTATCTACCAATATCAATAAGCTCAGCTCTTTTATACACTATACTATATATACTACCAATCTACACACTGAAAAACTGGGAGCATTAATACAAGCTCCATTTGCAGACTACTGAAAGAAATGCTGCTCCATCTCATTCTTTGGAGTAACAACAAAATGATTCTTCAGCCTCAAGACAGGATGAGGCTAAGGCTGCCTGTGTCTTTCAAAGTAAAAGCAGTAATAATTTACGTAATGCTTGCAAATTTCCTTTGCTGTATTATATTTCCTGATGAGAACTCAAAAATATGGCACAACAAAATGCTATTATGAGAACAAAGCATCAAATAGTGATACTAGAAACAGGCACCTATGAAACTGTACTTTTGAGCCACCATTTCATCCAAGGGATTCTAATTTTGAAGGTTAAGTATTGTTCATAGATCATACAATATTCTGGATGGCATTACGGTTTGTAGGCATCAGAACAGAACATTGAGTCTGACATTCTGCCTGACTTTCTCAGTGCTTTATTTGTTAGAAAATAGTGTTTGTAGACTAACATCAAACTATACAGGACTTTATTTGTCATCACTGTAGGAATTATGTGGTGAAATTTATCTCAAGCAAATAGTTATGTTCTGTTAGCAGGGGCATGTATACAGGCATGAAAAAGAATGTCTCGCTTATCCAACATCCTGAATAACACAACATAACATTTTCTCATTAGAAAAAACTAAAGATACATAAATAAAGATTAAAATTTGTATCAATTGTCTGTTGAATTGCTCTTTCTAAGCAACGTACGTATCAAATTTAGCTTCCTCTTAAAATCAAGAACTAAGTCAGGCATAGGGACCCTTAGAGGTCACAGTTCTTTGAGTTGAGCAAAGCAACTGTTGATTTTAATTAGGTTTAGAGGTCCCAAGCATTTCTGAAAATCACCTAGCTAGATTCTTCTGAAAGTGTTCATTATTTAAATGGATGACTTGTTCATTATTTGATGGATGACTTGTACAAAATATATTAGCAATATTTTTGTTTGTTGCAACAACAGATTCCTGATACTATGTACGGCAAAACCGTCGTAACAGGATTGTTATGACAATCCAACCTTAATTTCTAATAATGTTTGATGATCACAAAAAGAAATCACAACTTACTGGTTTTAGCATTTGACTGCTTGTCTCCCAAAGCACAAACAGCTTTCCTGATCGCTGTGCAGATCTTTTTAGGGTGTATACAAGCAAATACACTTTTGGATGTATGGTCTTGGTACCTTTTCTTTCTGTAAATACTCTTGAAAACAAAAAT
The DNA here is from genome assembly GCA_026283785.1 of Coracopsis vasa. NCBI lineage: Eukaryota > Metazoa > Chordata > Aves > Psittaciformes > Psittacidae > Coracopsis > Coracopsis vasa. The sequence continues at coordinate 60,686 of JANHGB010040053.1, read as the reverse complement.
GCTTTGGTTTTCATTTTCTCAGGAAGTAAACACAAAGCAACTCAGCCACCAGATTTAATTACAACAGAAATACTTTGGTAAATATTCATTTGCCTCTACTTTCTTTTCATGCAGGCTGAGATTTTCATAGTTGCCTACAGAAGTGTCACTGCTGCTTGACTTCTCTGAAGCTTTCAAGTATCAAGCATCTCAGAGACAAGAAATCCTTGCTCTGAAATAAAATTTTTCAACATTTGCAAGCTTTGGATACGAGCTGCATCTGCAAACCCTACCATTACTTTGTATGTCTCTAGATTACCAAACCATTTAGAAGAAGGATTGTCTCTTTTGGGCATTAATACAATATACACTTTTACTTCTTCCTCATAGCATAAAGAGTAGACTTGCTTTTAGCCGTATCAGAATCTACCATACTGGCCATACAGCAGAAGCAAACGTAGGCATCCCTGCACTTTGCAATACATGCCATGCTGAGCCATTCAAAGCTAGCTTGGGAAACAAATTGCCCTTTCTCAGCAAGCCTCATTAGGCCCAGCACAATGTGTGCCAAGGTGATTAGGTTGCTTCCATGCTACGGTGACATTATCGGCTTGTTTAGAAGTAGCTTTGCTACTTGGTGTTGTATTGCACTGTACTGGCCTACTACAGAGATGCTATCTAGAGGTCAAGAGCCAGAATAAGGCAGGGTTTAGTAATTGCTCTTTGATCCTGTGGTTTTTAAATAAGAGCTGCTATTGAGACAATCTTGCGTAAATATGAACAAGATGATGTTCTGTACTGCCATAACAGTGCTCACTGAAACAGTGCTGGTTTCATTTTTCATGTTGTAATATTACTTTTAAAAAAGGGATGTTGCACACTACTATCAGTGTATATGGGTGAGCAGAATTTCTGGTGCTCTAGTTTTATTTCTTTCTCGTGGTTACTTCTTTCAACTCATTTTGCATGGACAAGAAGCTTGATTAAGGAGATGGCGTGCTCACAACTGCCTTCAGTAGGCACTCACTACTGTCACTGCTTCATCTTGTGATGCCATTCCTGAGAAAGTTATTCCAGCAGAAGTATCCACTTGCAAATATATGTTAAATTTAGAATCCTCAAAAGAGTTATTTTTCTTTTTAATTTTCATTGATGAGTTTTCATTGTTCAGTGATAATTTTCATTGTTTCCTGAGAAAACAGAAGTGTATTCTGGACAAACGACTTTGAAGGCTAAACGATATTTTATTCTAGCCTTGCCTTCTGTGTTTAGAATAACAATATATATATTTTCTTGGACACTTCCCCATGCTAAACTGGGCTGACATCATTAACCATCAAATAATCTTCAGATACAATCTTTAGGACCACAGTTCTTTAATTAGATTACAGGTCAAAGAATTTCTAGGCCATCAGTATATTCTTGAATAATCTCCTCTCATCTTCTTACTATCAAATTACATGCACTGTATAAAATATTTACCAGAGATCACCAGATTTCTCAGTCTGTAACTCTTAAAGGTGAAATCAGTCAGGTACGCTGATTCATTCAGTCCTTTTAGATTTAGACAAAATTCATTACAAGAATGCTAATAGATATTGCAATCAATCAGTAGCAGTGATACTCAACATTGTTGTTATACAATCAGATTTCTCCTAATATTGTTGGAAACCTTGAACTTGCTGCCCAGATGCAATGACTATGGATGATGACACAGTAGTTGTCTGTCAACCCGTCACTTCAACTTTGCATATGTGCAACAAGACATTCTTTTAATACAAAGTCATGTCCTACTTCAGCTGGTGTTTCTACAATTTTAGATGATCTAGACTTTAGTTAATATAAAAGATAAAACTGTTGGTCCTATTAATTAAGAATTACAAGTTCCAACATGATAGTCTACAAAAGCTCAAGGCAAGGCTGAGGTGAATCACTGTGCAAACCTGGCCAGGCAAAACTACTACTGAAACACTTTTAGCTTTTACAGTGCATGCATTTCTTCAACAAGTGATTTTCAGACTACTGAGAATTAAGCACAGTGATGATCACCAGTATGACTATGGTGGAACAAACCATTCTGGATTACCTCCCTACCATGGATAGCCATTATGGAAGCCAGTAGTCCAGCCTATAAAGTGGAATTTTCTTACAATGCAGCACAATTATGAGGATGTTCAGGAGAAGAAGGAAAAATTCCTTTTATCGAAAGGAGGTGGGAAAATTTAGGTGGGTTATATCCAAGTGCTTGGATGGAAAACGGTCATGATTCCAACTCCATAGATATTAAGGAAAAAAATCCTTCTCAAGATCAAATATAACTTCCTTTTGCCACAAAATCACCAGAAAAGTGTTGATTGTTCATTTTAGTAGCAAGGCCTCCTCAAAAATTTGCCAACCAAATGTAGCCAGACTTGGTCCTTCTTACCTTGTGAAATTTGGTATGGCTGCTGGTTCCATGTCCTACTCTGCCAATCAGTTCACCTTTGAATGTCACTAAAATCCCAGTCCTCCATTCAACCATCTGTAATGTGTTTGTATAAATACTATTTATCTCCCTGCCAGTACTCCTACGAGCCTTAAGTAATTTTTGTAAGCCTACCTTAGAGCTATCAAGAAACGATACCACATAAAGTCAGGGGGGTTATGTCAAAGGTGTCTATCTCACTGAAAATACCCATAGCTGGTTCTTTTCTTGAATGTTAGTAGCTGGAGTATATGCTTCACTGCATGTAAGTGCAATGGCTAAAGTATCTCCCATTATCAACTGCATCATTAATCCATTTCACTTGAGCTGACAGATAGAAGGGAAGGAAAGGTGTTCTGCTCACATCTTAACAGCTTGACTTAAATTTCCACTCTGGCCACCACCTGATACGAATCATGATTACAATAATAAGTTCTGTGATACAAATACTTAGTATGTGTGATGGTATCTACCACAAATGACTGGTCCTAGCACCTCTTTCAGGACAAAACATTCTCCTGATGCAATGGCATGTAACTCAGGAGGTAACTGTAGATTTGATGATAAATATCCAGCATTCAGTCACTGCTCTATTTCCCTTGGCCAAAATACATTTGTTTTTGGTAGCTTGCATGCAAATTTGAGTTCCTCTCAGGGCTATCAAGTAATTTTTGTATATTCAAGATGTTCCCAACAAAGTAAATACTCCCAACCTGACAGTTAAATCTAAGTAAATTATTCTCAAATTTGGGGAAGATATAGCAGAAGATGGCATTATATGAATCTGTTAGGAGAATATGCTGCTTAATTATCAGTTTCATTCAGGGCTGGTCTGTAAGTTTGCTTAAGAAGAGTTATTCAACTATGATTTACTTATTAAAAGCAACAATGGACCCGAGATAATCCCATCTCTTACATCAACCTAAATGTAATACCAGCACTTTAACAATGTAAACCCTGCATTGTTACTGTACTGATGCAACATGCTCCTGACAGAGACAGGCATAATGAAATTTCTCTGTATGTATTTTGATATGAATTCAAATTACTTCATCTTTCTCTTCTGCTGGCAGCAGAACCCCTACCCGTGAGGCCAGTTCTGTGGAAGGTGGAGGATCACAGACACTGTACATTTTCTATCCTTACATGTTTGTCTCTTGTATCAGTCCTAAAAAGATTTCCTTTTCAACTGTGACCTGCAGAGAGCCAAAGGTGAGGAGCTCCTTTACCTTCTTGCCTCTAGTGGAAGGGGAGGATAAGAGCAGAGATCAGCTCTGTCCAGGATCCCTTCTCCATCTGTGCATTTGTCACTTATTTTACACTTAGATTTTAAGTTTTTTTGGGCAGGCTGTTGGTTTTCTATGTTAGAGGCAGGCCTTAGCACAGTATTCCAGTCATTATTACAGTGGTGCTGTAGACAATAAATAGCAGCAATCATATTTGTTACTAAAAGAAAAGCTACATTATGTAATATTCTCATACTTCCTCAATGAAGATAACTGAAGAGTGTGATGTGCTCTTTTATGACTTGCAGGTGGGATAATATTGCTACATTTTCTGGTAAAGTTTACTGGGATTGCAGGTTCCCAAGGGAAGAACTAACAGGGTGCTCCTTTACCTTCGTCAGTACTGAAACACTCCCAATACAAAAGGAAAATACATGATGTTCATTTTGCACACTGTGGAGGATGTTTAAGAAGGTGGCTACAACCTGGAGAAAAAATGAAACCATAGTGCTAGGAAAGACCCTTATGCTTACAATTTATTTTAGCTATTTCCCTAGAGCTATTGGTTTGCACAACTTACCCCAGCACCTGTGGCAGCTGGGGTGTCAGTGGACCTTAATGGGGTGCACTGACTAAACAGATCCTTCCCAAGTTCAAAGGACATCATCCACAGTTATAGCTACAGCCTTTCCCTTCTCTTGTTACCCTAGATATTCCTTACCCCATATGTTCCTCTCCAGGAACATCCAGAGCACTTCCACAGGGTGGCTTTGCCAGTCCTCACTTAGAATCATAGAATGACTTAGGTTGGAAAAGACGTTTAAGATCATTGAGTCCAACTGTAAAGCTAACACTGCCAAGTCCACCAGATTAAGCCTCTCTCTCCTGGCATGTAATACCTTAATGTGGAAATGAGCCAAATGAAGAAAGAAGGCTCCTTATGGAGTGATATACTATTCTCACTGCCTGAAAGAACTGGACAACCTAACCACAGACTTCTTTAGTATCTGAAAATTTAGAAGTGTTACTAAAGACCATTAGATGTTGCTTCCCTCATTCAGGCTTTGCCTTACTTTGAGTAGTCTCCCTGATGCCAATCCACAGAGCCAGATATTAGTTAATAAGACTAAAAATGGTGGAATCTTCTGTAAGGAGAACAAAGTTGATCTCAAAGGAGGAAATAGCAAACTGAAAGCTAGTTTAAGTATTGCCAAAATGCATATTGCACAAACGTCCTTGTAATGCATTTTTTTAAAAACAATGGAGTCTCAGTAATATGAACCCTCAGTAAAGCACTTATTAAATCTTGGAGCAATAGTGGAGAAGACTCCCTGGTGTATGTGAATTACAGCACAAGAGGATGAGTGAAGTGCAAATGCCACAGTGTAATTCGTATATGGAACATTCTAATTGTGGGTAATGGCAGATTTTCGATTTTATAAGTCAAGGAATTGTGCTCATTTCTGAGACAGAACGGAATATATTAACTGCCCTTGAAACAGTATCAATATTTCTTCCTGTGCAGAGCACAGCATAGTAAAATGCATTAAAAGATGAAAGCTCTTTGATCCTTTTGAATACTTAAAGATACCAGAACAGTGCCAATAAGTTTTGAGGAAGAGGCTAGACAGAAAAGAAATATTATTAATTGCCAAGATAGCACAATATCCCAAAACAGTGACACTGAGTGTACTAAGGACTACAAAAATATTTATTGTTCATAGTTCTACCCCACTGAGTCTCTCAGGACACAATGGATTCTTTTTTTCCCCTCCATTCAGATGGAGTTATTAGTATGCAAACATATTTGATCTTGACATACACAACAGCTCTATCTTTTTAGCCCCCAATATTAGGGGAAGAAAACTGTCTGGGGTTATATCACAGTGTCAATCTTACAAGTCAGGAGCAGACTGAATAACTGGAATCCCAGAAGTCATTTACAAGAGCCATTGAGCTTCACTCAATAGCCTGCTGGTTCTGCTGCACTCAATGGTTCTCCATGGTGCTGCTGGCAATTGCCAGGTAATAATTTCTAGGAAGATTTCAGCTCTTGGCTTCTCATTCATTGATAATAATGCCAATTATCTCTGGACTCCAGTTTCCAGCAACGTTTGCATAATATTATCAGGCTTCTCTCTGACTTGACTTCCACTAATAAAAATCAGAAATAAATTCACTGACCTGAATGCAGTGGCCCCTGGGACTTGAACATGGCACAGGCTGATGTTGATGTTTGGGTCTAGCTGCAGCCCGTAATTCTTTTTAAATTATAAATGTCTCAGGCTAGCATGTACCCTGCACAGCGTAGCTCTGGTTTTGACTGGTTATCTCGGGCTTTGGTTTCAGCTGAAGCTAGAAAAATGTAGGGATTCCCTCTCTTTTTCCCTGTTCATACAGAACCCATTTTGCCCAATGGAGCAGCTCCATGTAAACTCTTAAGTTGTTCTGGAAAGAAAGTGGGAAATTATGTTCATTTTTGTTTTCACTTTAAAATGGAACTTAAATTTGAAATTAAATACAAATCTGAAAACACCTGTTTGGGGTTGATTGAGCCATTCTGATCAAAACTGAAATATTTCATATCCCTTTTAACCTTTCTAAACTTGAAAAAAACTCCACTAAATTTTCAAACAGAACATGTAAAAATGAGACACTTAAATCTTACCCAGACACTGTACTTAAAAATTTTACTGAACAAAATTTGTCAAAATGACACATTTGTATTTAGATTAAATGCCATTTTTCCATCAGAAGTCAGCAATGAAAAAAATGTCATTCAGTTCTGCTCACAATGCTGCAGGAATTTATACTAAAAGATTGATAAATGAGGTAGTAAAATGTAATTATACCTCAGTCTTTAACATAGGTTCAAATGCAACACTAGAATCCTGAGGGATGCTTCTGGATACATCATAATTTCCTTCTTTAGAGCCTTTTGCTTTCATTGCAGATAAGGTCTCCAACAGCATTTGCACTAGGGCAGGTTCCAAGAGCTCAGAAGCCTGATGTGCTAGATACTGGAGAAAGAAAAGGTTGAGGTAGTCCCTCTTTTGAAAAGGGAGAACTTTAACAGGGAGTCTTTTTTAACCTCCTGGGACATGGACAACCTGGCCCCAGTTTGAGAGCTGCTGCTCAGCAGGGGAAAAGGTAAAAGACTGTCCCCGTGCTCTGAAAATGCTTGTGTTTGTTTCTCAAGCATCGCCCTAGTCTGAACGATGCTTGGAAAACTCAGTGATGTCTGACATGATAGTTAAGAGAGTCTGTGAGTCTCCCAGGCTCTCCTTCCTTCCTTCCCCTTCCCCCTCAACCCTCCCCCAAAAGAAAAGGAACCCATTCCTCAGATTGAAAAGAAAGTTCATCCAGGCTCAACGTGCATAACATTTGTCACCCAGGCTGCTTCACTCAGAAATGAAAACGTGAAGATGTGTAAACAACAAAGAACCTCAAAAAAGAAATGAGCATCAAAAAAAAAATAAAAAGAAGAAAGTTATCAAATATGCATTGGTTTATCACAGTCAAGTTTCATGATTCAAACCTGATTCATATATATTTTATGAAGAGAATATCCATTGTGGTGGCAAAATTAAATGTATTTTGAAACTTGTATGTGACATTTATCTATCTGCTCTATCAGAAAAAAGTTGTCATATTCATTCAGACATATATTACTTTTTCAATTTCCTGTCAGTAATGTTTTTTTAATGTTCTTTAGGGTGAGACCACAGGATTTCTCATTTCTCACAACAAAGACCATAACTCATTAGAATTATGTTGATGAATTTATACCTAAAAAAGTTGCATCAGTTTTCTTGAGGTGACCAATTTGCACTCTTACCCATGAAAATTGTGGCTTTTTTTCCTTTGTTTTTGTTTTTCTTTTTAGATACAGAGTCAGAGAATTGCTGACTCTTTTATTTCCTTCTTTTACAGAAGTTCATCATATAAACCACAAAGTTATGGTGCAATTTTATGGTGATTCGAGTTCTATTGTGAGCCACAAGAGATAACAAAGATAGCACAAGTATTGAAACTCCTTATCACATATCTTCCCTTCCAAAGGGATGATTTTGATAGAAAGTTTCATATAAACCCAGTGCTTAAGAATAAACAGCGCTGTGCAGCAGGCAAGGCCAAAGGGTCACAGTTAGACAAGAAACAGAAACCAATTAAAGTGAGTTAATTGACAAGATGCTGCAGCTCCCATGCAGAAGACTGGCTGGAGAGGTGCAAAGTGGAGATGGCAACTTCCTTCTTTGAGTTTCTATTAAAATGACGCCCTAATAAAAGCCTTATCTTGTGTCCCATATGCTCAGTGCAAGTCCTGCGATGGATGTTGAAGTGCAGTGGGTCAAGCCCTGGGTAGAAAGGCCATTTGATTCTTATGGGGATTTTTTGACAGACTAGCAATGACACCATCTACAATACAGACTGAAGTACGCTCTTTGTTGGTATAAAATGAGGAGAATTCCATGATCAACATTCAAGTTTCATTTCTGAACAAAAGCAGACTATTTGGAATCAAATTAAAGGATGTGCCTCCCTTTCTAAGCATACATAGTATTTTGGATACAGATTTAAATAGTATTTGGTAAAGCTAGCAATAATTATAATGGCCCATCTTCAAAAGGCTGTTGATCAGTTTGGCTTAGATATGTACCTAAAATTACCTGAATGCTGGCAACTTATGCTATTTTGCAGGACAGAGATTCTTTTGTGATAGGACTCTCTCATGCCATTTATGGCACCTGGTGGTTGGAGCTGTGCTGGAAATACTTTTAAACTGGCCTGTGGTCTGAGGATTTAGTGCATCCCTTTTCTGTCCTACCAAAACAGCAGTGTAAATGCCCTGTAAAAAGTAATCTGTCCAAGGAAGGGATTTCTTCCTCACTACTACAGGCTCAAAGGGTTTTTTTTAAACCAGAGAACCTCAGAGATGCAAAGTCTTCACTTATGCACAACTGATTTTTAAATAACAACATCCTACAGATGGAATACTAATCTTACTTGAAAGATACTCAACAGAAAGACCCTCCCTTCACATTGCTAACTGTCATTTAGTTAAAGTATCATTAAAGTTAACTACATTTTAAATAATTCAAACAGATACCATTACCTTGGTCTCTGGGATGCTGCTTCCCTCTTTATTTGGGAAAATCAAAGAAGCAAGCAAGCAAAACAGGAGCACAATTTCACAAAGACTGAAAAGTGCTTTTAGCCTTATCCCAAAAGTAAGGTAGGTCAGCCGGTGCTGAGTTCTGCCATCATCAGCTGCACCCAGGACCTGAGTTAAAACTCCTGTGACTACCATGGGGAGTTTAAGGATAAAATTATCAAAAGGACTCAAGTCCCATTAAAAATAACTGGTGTGTGGTATTCTAAGGATAGAATTTGTCATTTACCATTAGCCACCCAACATCAGAAGTCCAGTAGTAGACTGCCATTCAAGCTCTCTCTAGTCAACATAGAGAATGAGGAATCTCTGCAGGGTGATTCATCTCAGCCTAAAATGCATCAGCGAGATGTTTTATTCTTCAAGAGTGCCTGTTTCTTTCAGTGATGACAGAGAATGCTAAGCAAGTAACTTAGATTTGATGCAGCTTCAGCTAACTTTCATGTGGTTAAAATTAGGGAAAAGGAGTTTGAAGTCAGGGGTCTAAAGAGATGTAGGACTCTGATGCGGACCAGTCATTGACCTACATTGACCTACAGCCTCTAAGTCATTTGGAAAACTGTTGCCTTTTTATTGACCATCTGAGTATCTCAGCTGTACAAAAAAGAGGGATAAAATAACGTTAAAAAATCCCACAAAACAACCAAAGTCACAGTCACTTTTTCCACAGAAGGGGCTAAATCTATTTTTTTTTTTCTTCCTTTGTAAGTCACTATTAAAATAAGATGAGGCTTTGAGAAGACCTCATTGGTTGAAAAGCTGTTCGACACATGCACAAAATGAAACCTGTTTGACCATCCCTGTCTATCACAAACATAAACACAGAGGCAGAGATGATTCACTTAAATGACTTCAACTTGACTGGTAATATCTTGACACATTTCACTGGGGAGGGTATAACTTACACAGCTCTTAAAAAGTAAGTTTAAAAAAAGGACACAGCAATGACTGTGGACTGAAGATTTATTAGAAAGATTCCCTAACCATCTCTTGGAAGTCAAATTTCCATGTTCTGTGCAAACTCAGTGAGAAATTGCCTTCTTGACATGATACTCATTTATCTCCCCTCAGTCCGTGTTCTTTGAGGGCTCCTTTTGCATCATTTGTTGGGTAGTGTGAGGCCGATTTAAACATTTCTACATTTGTGCTGTTGCCAGAGACCATAGTGATTTAGTGAATCAGATCTGCATCATTCATGTTTCTTCCCTATTTTCACTGCATATGATTTTAAGGAGAAATAAAAGGCAAGAAGGAGCCAAGGGTACAACTTGCCTCAGTAAATGCTTTTTAGGAGGGGCCCTTTCGGTTGATGGATCAGGTTATGAGAATTTTAGCTTGACTCAGTAATATTAAACATATATATTTTTAACTATATTCAGAAAAAAAGGCTTTTGTTGTAGCATGTTTACTTGTGACATTTAATTCTCAACATACGGGATGTAATACATTGTTGGTTAAGGACTTCCATGTAAGCAAAACTCCCAACTATACATCATTGTATATAACATAAGCATGAAGGTATCTGAACAGGCAAATGCTTCTGTATATTACTAACAGTATTTCTAGGTCAGTAGTCTAACATTCAGATTTTGAATAATTACCCTAACTGAGAAGCTGGCAAAAAGTTTGTCTATGTTTTGTCCTGTACTCCCGTCCAATGCCCCATGATACTTTGATGAAAACATAGCTTGTGATTGCCATTTCAGAACATTTTCAATCAGCTCTTAGACTTCATGAATGGGAATCGTATCTGGGCTTCCTTCACCTTTCTATATTGTGAACTGAGGGTAGTTTTGTTCTCTTTGGACCTTTGTTAAGCAAACTTAAAAATCAAGATCTTAACTTTTCTAAGCAGCCGTTAAATATTTAATCACAGTCTCCAGGCAGGATTTTGTCTTGGCTGTTGTGGAAAAAATTCTCTGATGTGGAAGAGAAGAATGTGGTGTTCTTTGCTAGTGCCAATTACGTGCTATTCTCAAAAGATGAGAACCTTATGATTTATCTACCCTCTGTGCCCAGAGATTCTTAAACTTTCTGCTTTAGCTAAAGGGGTATCTTTCAACAATGCCCATAAACAACTTCTGTTTTCAAATTCATGTATCAGCTCGAGAGCAGAGGTAGGTGACTCTCTCCTACATGTGTCTCTACCTGAACAGCTGGTGTGATAGCTGGGGTATTTCACTGTATCAAGAGTTACGAGAGACATACTCCTGGGTATATAGACTACCCAGAAGAACAACATATAGATTTAAACATACAGAGTAGTGCACTGTAGATGCTAATAATAACAGTGCAAGACTGGACATATAAACTCCATACATCAATATCTGTGCAATTAAAATTAGCAGATACATAGTGCAGATCCCAGAAGATGTGACTTAAACACCTAAAAATGGAAGTCACTTCCCCACACTTCAGGGTGTGTGTGAGTGTAAGTCATGTTCATCAACATAAGAGATGTGTCAAGAAGCAGGCAGACTGTGCCATCCTGTGGGCAGGGGTTGGGAAATCTTTCCTATGCAGTTCTGCTAACAAACCTTAGTTTTCTTGACCTTTAAATACTTCACTCTGGCCTCTCGTGCAGAGCTGCCGACAGTACCAGTCTACATGGTACCTTCTAGTAGTGAAAGGATAGAGGGATAGTGTTAACACAGAGTATCCTTTAACTCCTATTTTGCAGTCATTCAGTAATACTTACATCTTCGTAAGAAACTGAACCCTTAGGAAAATACAGGCCTAGCTTTATTTCCCAATTACTAGACTGCAGACAACTATGGCCTGTGTACAGCCATGATCACGTACTTCTAACATTATACCAGAGACAGACTTGAGGTACAAGAGAATAAGTCCCTGAGGACTTATGTCTTTCCTGAGGAGATAAGCACAAAGGTCCAGGTAAGCCAGTGTTTAGTTGTGTGTATGTGTATGTACACACATGCATGCGATCACGTAAGTGGTGAGCAGTTCAGTTGAAAAACATGTAGACAGCTACTCTATTTGAAATGCTTTAGGGTTTTGTCAGGATATGGCAGTAAGACTTAGAGGAAAAGCATGTTTCTGCATTGGCAACGGGAGGCCTAATGGAAATTGTACAATATCTACAATGGGACTAAAAACCTATGTCTTTAGACTACTGAATCCCAGAAACAGCATGTGGCAAAGAGCTGTTTTGTCAGGAAACAAAAATGGCAGAGACAGGGGAATAGAACAGGAACATGGGAATGGATACCTTGGGATGTCTGGGGATCTGTTACCAACATTACCACCTGTTAATCCATACTTGTTTCCACGTGGTTTTGAGCTTCCACTTATGGAAGGAACCAAAAGGGCAAAACCAGGGCAGGTGACAAGCTAAGACTAATAAAAAAAATTGAGAAGGAAAGAAATAAGTTTAGCATGGGAAATGGTGCTGATTCCCCCTCAAAGCTAGTGCACTGCATGAGCCTGATAGCATCTTTTCACTTTGAGGCTGTCTATCTATGCTATCAAATAAGACATATCTCAGCTTAATGCACAGCCTGCAACAGAGGGAGTGGATTAGGCCTCTGGAGATGATGACTAACAAGTTAAAATTAAACTTTTTTTTTTCCAGTTGGGCTGCAATGACCTATTTATACAATTTCTTTCTTGCTAGCTAGCTTTTTTTAACATTACAAGATGTACCTGGCCTCTCTCATCTCTCTCTAAACTGTCTCCCTGATGTCCTGATCACTCTCTGATCTATTTCTCTATCTGCTGGGTGGATGCTAATATGACATATCCAACCTCTAAAACAAACCATTTATTTTGAAACTTGGCTATGTCAGAGTATTTGATGCGTCAAACATTAAAATGAATGAATATTTGGATATTGGGTACATCGCGCCTTGATATTAAATTATCTCCTGAAAGTGGATTGATTCTTAAACTGGCAGGATATTACGTATTGCTTCCTTGAATCTCTAGCACAAAGCTAGACATGAGGGGAGACTGAGAAAGGTTCTCTATGAAGCAGAGACAGAATTGGTCAAGGGCTATAAGTGTTTTCTTTATATTAATACATTCTTTTTTGTGCTTAAGGAAAGAGATTCTGTCATTCTCTTCCATTATTATGTGAAAATAATACATTAATCTTCTATGAGAGATACTTATCCTAGAGATAATATTTAATTAATGTGCAAAGAAGGAAGTTTAAGTGAAAAAGGTACTTTAAAAATCATATATATTTAATTACATTGGCGTAGATATTTCAAAGTCCTTTTCTTCTTTTTGATATCTGGGCCATTTGCATACATACATGCTGAAGCCTAATACTGTCAGTATCTGAAAAGAAATTACAAACTGAAATAGATACTTTTAGAAAGATAGATTCAGTGTCCATTCATGGTTAGGACTGTGGTCTTTTTCTGCTTGAACTTTCCCTGCTGCTGTTCGATCAGCACACACAAGAAGACATTATACAATTCTTTTTAATACTCTAGATTCAAACTACGAGGCAGAGAATCCTTCCTCTTACAGGACAACTCCTGTTCAGTGTGTTACTTGGAAGCTTGTGTGTCTGCATGCAGAAGCCCACAGCCCTGCATCTGGCTGGTTATCGCTATGAACGCTGCACAAATGCAACTCAGTTGTTGGCTTACTATCAAGTGAGTCCATCAAATACTTGTACAATTCTCTTCTCTTCATGTAAAAACTGTTCAGGGAGAACGTATTCTTTCATTTTCAGATTCTTCACAAGATATTGCTAAACTATTTCAAATCATATACTTAGTGCACTGCAGACACAGAAGCCCCAAATCTTATCTTCTCACCTGTATCTTCAAGACATGCACATACAGATGTCAAGATTGCAGTCCAACAAGAAAGCCAATGCCTTTCATTTATGCATGAAGACTTACGGCTTCTAAGAAATTCCAGATCTTCCCAATACAGCAGCAGTGCTGTACCAGTGACTCAAGGACCGTAAATATTTAGCATTTTACATTAACTTCCACTTTTGACAATGAATATGGCTTTTTTCCTTTTTGCCCAAATAGCCCTTTTTGGTTTTCTTTTTTTCTGGTATCAATGTCAGTTGAACAGAAAATAAAATTCTGACGCTAGGAAAAAGCATTTGACATACAAACGATAAATGTAATAAAATATATGTAAAGCTTAGCACCATGCTACACAAAGAACTATAATCTGTGGCTTGGTTGTTTTTTGGTTGGCTTTTTTTGGTTGATAAGGCACGGAAAGATAATTCTAATTCTCAGCTTTGGTCCACTATTTCCTCTGCTTTCCTACAGCCTTCCTATACTCCAAACTGCAGGGCATTCCCTCATGAGAAGATCTTGGACAGTTTAAAGGAGTAATCCCAAATTCAGAATAGTCATGGATTCCAGTCTAATGGAGTGGAATCTTATAGAGGAATCTCATAAAGTGGGATTTCCATCATCTCTGTTTGAACAATGATATGGCCTCAAACTGTTCTTTGTCATCTCCTGAAGGCATGCAGTGATGCAATAGTCCCAAGTATGACACACTGTTTGGGAAACACCACCAATTTTAAAAGCATATTTGTTGGCACCCTTTACATGTGTCAGCTCTGTTCACTGCTTTGTTTATGTCGTCTTAAAGTATTTTCAATAAATTTAGGAAAAACTTCAGCCTTTGCATTCAAGTTCCTCTGTGGTCTGGTTCCCAGAAATCTAAATGGCTGCCTAATGCTCCTAGGTGAAATCTGTAATTACCAAATCCAGTCTTTCAGGATAATAATGATCAAACCTTTTCTGTGCGCAACAAAGTTTGTCTTTAAAGGAAAGTCAAAGACTTTGAATGAATTACAAAAACAACTGGGGAACATTCCTGGGTTTATCACCTCTGCCTTCACCACATTCTGCTGCAAAAGCTAAGTATATTTCTGTTGTCTGCCTTTCTCTACTGCAAATACAAGCAATGTGCATCCTATAAAACCCCTTCATAAAGATTTTTAAATCCAAGTGAAAACACAACTTTAAAAGCAATGTGAAACAAAGAAATTCCTAACAAAGACAGACAAACCCAAATGCCCTTATCAAACATGTGACTCTATTCTACAAGCTTTTTCTCAGAGGAAGACCGATTTCTGACAGTCACTAGTCATGCTTCTTAATGCGTTACTGGAAGGTGATAAGATATGATGATAAGGAGAGCAGTGTAAGAACCTCCATAGAGCAGAAAGATTTCATTGACTGTGATGTATGTCACTGGTGATAACAATGAAAATTTGCCATGCTTATAACCACCTCACAATGAGAAGATGAGCAGATTATAGGAGTGGTATTTGCTTCTTCTATTTACTAGATAGCTTTCATGTAAATGGTAGTTAAGCTGAACTAGTACTTGGTTTGTTTTTCTCCTCCATGCAAAAGTAATCAAGAAGGCAATGACAAAAGGACAGGTATGTCCTGTATTTCTGTCTTGAAAGAACTAACTTAGCTTAGTGAATAACACTTTCAAAAGTACCTAAATGCTTCAGGCTTTTAGGGCTCTCTTCAAAGTATATTTACTCCACACAGTGCAGTGTGCTACCAAGACCCCAGAGCTAGTAAGTAATGAGCTAGATCGTACATCACCTTGTTGAGAAGCAGAATTAATTAGTCTAGCCATAGCATCATACTACCAAGGGTTTGGCTTCTGAGACTTCTGCTAGAATGGCACTGAGACATATAAATGTAGTGTATGTTGGACTTTGCTTGCAATGCTGCATTGCAGTGCATAGACATGCCTTCAAGCACTAAGACTCACAACACTGATAGAAGGAAACTCAGGCTCTTACAGGTATATCAGTTGCTTTTGGAAATAAGACTTGGGCACCTCTGAAAAAAATCTGCATCCAAGGCACAACATCCTGGGCAGAGATCCAGGCAAGAGGCTGCAAATCTGAAATGTGAAGTTTAGTACTCAAAGTAAGATTTGTTGCAAGCTAGATGAGAGAAACTTCAGCGGCCTTTCTGGATAGATGCTGATTATTCTCAAGATGGTAGAGATTTCAATGCACAATTATTCTTTCCTTGGTAAATCTGTTTGGAGACTTCAGTTGTGATCCAGTAGGACTCCAGTATGTCTTTTCCAACGAGGAAAAGGTTCTGTACTCTTAAATAATGGTGTTCTCCCGGCAGTTGCTATTTGCAACAAGTATCATTTAACTTGCCAGCTCTTGTCCTGGGAGGTTTTTGGGAATATCAAGAGTTTCCTGCATTAGAGGTTTGACTTTGGCTCATCAGCTATTCTGAACTACTTCCTAGTATTCATTTTCCTGGGGCTTTGGAGGGAAGTGGCCCCTTTGTCCAAGCAGGCTGTGAGTTAGTCACACTGGGGTGTGCAACATTTCTGCAATGGCTGTTTCTTTGGAAAATTAATTCCTGAATCTTTTTTACATTGCCCTTATTCTTTTGTCCTGTGAGAAAGTCAGATTCCTTCTGTTAAATATGGTGGTACCACAGTGGTTCTGAACTTCTTCTTATGAATTGAGTATCACTTTTCCATGTTACAGATGGTAATTGTTCTAAATTTCACCACTGTTTTAAGAAATGTGGATATATATTTCACAATTGTGGATATCCAAAATTTATCAGTGATCTCTGCCTTAAATATGCAAAAGAACCTAGCTGGCTCTTGTTATGGTATAATGAGCTTCACTCTCTGCCCCTATCCATTTCAATGAAACTACCAATTTGCATGACCTGAGAGTTTGGTACCGTACATTTTTACATTTATGCCACTGTGGTTAAAATGGAGGTTAGAGAAATAGTGCAGTAAAATAAAGGCACAGTCAGCAAAAGTATGTTAAAAGAATTACTTGTCTTTTGATTCAAATTCACCTGGGAGGTAATTAAACAAACAGCCTCCTCGATGTTTAGCTGTGGGGAGTGGAAACCAATGGAAAATAGCCCCTTGCCTTACAACTGACCTTTTCTCATATTATGTGCCCTTTTCTTCCTGCAAACAGTAGAACTACATGTATTCAGCCCGGTGAAACTTTGAGGGGGAAAAAAGAGAGTCAGGATCCACCCAGCAGAAATTCAAGATATTAATATGAAGGTTTGTCAAAACAGATTCTCCTGGCTAAGGTTTTTCCAAGGAATGTTCTTAAATGCTAGTATTATTTGAGTATTACAATCCTTCCTCTAGCCTCTTCTTCAACATGTGCCTCTTATCTTGGGCTTGCATGAAATTCCCTTACTATGTAACATTCTGACACCATCAACTCAGACTTCTGTCAGTCTTAGCCCTGGGAAAACTCTGTTAGCAGTCATTATTTAAACGATTATTGTTTAGATTTTTGTGAACACTGTTAGATGTTGTGAGGGCTAAAATGCTAATGGTTAGCATGGATTAGAGCTGCATAGCTGAAACAGATGGAGCAATGATAACAATTTGTAAGAGAAAAAGCCAATGGACATTGCACAATCAGAACAGCACGAATTACACATACTCAGAAGGACTTTGAGGATTGTTACAACATTACATGGTTTGGGCCTCCTAGAAATTCTGGGAGAGTTAAAAAATCCCAAACAAACCCAACAAACATCCTACATTATCTTTTTAAGTCCCATGAGGAGGCTTGCCTTGCATTCCCTGTGATAACTGCCAATTTTACTCGTTGGTGTAAAAAAAAGCAGCCTAGGTTATATACCATTCTCAATGTATCTTCTTGGAGATGACTGCTAATATGATAATGCTAACTTTGTACTTTGATCTGTAGCAAAGCAAGAAAAAGGAGGAACAATTCTAGAGCTGAATGAGAGTAATAGGAAAAAAAACCCAAAAAGCCCAAGCAATGTATTAGTCCCTTTGTACCCATAAAAACCTCCCTATACTACTGACAGTGACTATGTACTTCAGTGATTTAACATGAAGAGTGTGAATCCTGTATTTCTATTTAGCTAAAACCTGCTCATAAACAGCTGAAATGAAACTGAAAGCAAAAGTTAATAAATAAATAATAAAACTGGGCTCTCGGCTCAGTTTTTTCTCACTTGCTTAACTAAACTGCATTAAAAGCCACCTTAGATTTTAAAAGTGTATTTTCTTTTGGAGGGAAGATAGCCCCAACTGAATATCATCAGAATAGACAGAAAATGGTACAATCACCTTTTCCCACACCAGTTTGTAATTAGCTCACCCTCCAAAAGAAGGCAATGGCCCTGTCGATGGGAACAGAGCAGTCCTAGCACTGTGGCCTATCATATATTTTCCATATCGTAGCCTTGGCCACTTTAACTGAGGCAGAACAGCTCCTATGCTTAGAATTATAAACTAATCCACCAAGAAAAAGGCAGTTACAGAAAACAGTGACAATAACAGTATTTATGTATATACATGTTGAGAAGAAAGACATTTCTTTTGGAATGAAGATACTTTAGTACTTTCCAAGGCAGTCCACAATGAGGACAATGCTGTTTTTTAAAATCCTATTCCCTGTTTTTATTGCACATGACATATTACATTGTATTGTACAGTGTGTGGTGCCGAAAAATTGCCTGCTTATTTAATTGTGATCCTTCAACGAATCTGAAAGGGAACGCTTTATTTCCATTTCTTTAATTTACTAGTTCTTTAGCTGATGATTTTATTAACTCTTGTGTTTGAGAACTGATGCTTAACAGGAAAAGAAGAAGAAAAAAAGGCCCTTGGCAGTATTGTGAAGGCCTGGAACTGAATAATGCACTTTAATAATGAGGGATAGAGATATGGCTTTTGCTGATGGCTGTGACCGGCTCTGTGACCTGATTATGTCGCAGAGTGTCAGCAGCTGAGACACTACAAAAGGGAGCGCATCCCATCAAATCTATCTCCATTGTAATCACTCGCACTGCTGAGAGGCTTGTTAGGAACAGGGAATCCATCAGGCCTCATTAGCACCATTTACCATCAAGAAGCTCAAAGAGCAAACGTGTACCCTCTCATCAGAATAATGAGAACCAAAGTACTCCTATTATCTAATTGGATCAACAATGCCTCTCTGTCTATTTAGTTTCCTGAGCTACTTGTGGACTACAACTCTCAAAAATTAGTTATTTTTGTTAATTGCCAGGGTGGAGCTATATTCAAGGTTTTTCATATACAGAAGGTTTTCACATCTAAAGAGCAAGTCATGGGCACAATGAAGCCCGAGTTCCTCCATTCTTAGATTATACTGATGCCATCTCAATTAAATTTAGTGTTCAATTAAAGTATGTAATGTACAATTTCACCATACTTACTCAGTTTTTCCTATGAACTAACCCGGAAATATAATGTATTGCCCACTTTAATCACAAGACAGTGTATAATGCCAACTCCCATCATGCTACCTTTTTACTTATTATTTTCCAATCACTGAATTAGGATGCATTTTTCTCCTATAAGACAATTCCCATTTTTCCAAAAAAGGAACTAGACTTAGCATCCATAGTTAAAATGTATTTGACACTGCTGAAGTTGAGGGACAGATACAACTGACAACAATTAAGTGCCATGTTTTAGACAAGCAGAAAGCTGGCTTGCAGGTAGCACTTACAGAAACCAGAAGCATCAACCTTGCTTCCATATGTGTGGGGTTCATCCCCTTACAAAGATTAAGAAAACAGCCAAAATACAGATTTCATGTATTTAGTAGACATAATAAACCCCACTCAAAACTCCTAATGTGGTTGGGTTTTTTATTTGCAACAACAGAGTGGAAAAGAGAAATGTTGGGTTGTTCCATCTCTGAAGAATCCAAGGGCAGCAATGGCACCAGGATGCTACCATAAGGGCAGGCTGAAGTCAAACATGTAAACAGGTTCTCTTTGAAATCAGTGAAATCTACTGACAGGGTGGAATCTGGCAATTCTGCTATGCTGGCCTTTAAATTTAAGATATGAAGCCCAGTTCTGCAAATGCTTCCTGGAAAGTGCTGAGAGCAAACAGAATGGGAGCAGCGTTACATGGGCCAATAGCTCTTCATAATATGCCTCTGAAAATGAAAATTTGATTTAGAGTCCTCTACCTGTACTGTATCAAATTAATCAGGTGAGCTAATCATATTATTCCAATGGATTAGATCTCTTTGCAGCAGTAGTTTTGGGGAGCTCTGGTATTACGGTTCATATTGCCATCCAAAGCAAAACCAAATTAAAGTCATCATACCATAACTGTGAGTTAAAAAATTAAATTAATAGCAAATACACTATATAAATGACTGTTAATATATATAGTTTTGTTACTGTGATTGTAAGAACTCCTACACTACTGGGAATTAAGGCCATGCCATATGTCCTTTAAAAGATTATTTCCCTAAATTTACCATAGGATCATGGATTTAACCTATAGCTTAATGTCTCCAGGGAGTACTGATCACCACATATTTAGCTAGACAGATGGACATTTACAAGCCCTGAATTTCTGTAACAGAAGCTGTGTATAATTACAGAGATTGCGCATACAAACAATCTGGTAAGTCATCCAGCCTTATATTTGCAGGAGTGAATTTTGGGTGTCACATATACAATTCCTTGAAAGGAGCAATTTACAAAGGGCAGATTCTTAACGTATGATGGAAATCTGGCTCCTTAATGAGTCCAAGCAGATCTTTCAGAAAGGCGTTTCCCAAATTACTATTCACTTACACTCCCACTTTTGAAGAAACATACCCTTCAGTTCTTGTTTAGTTGCTATAATTTTACCAATTTGCAGGCAATGTAATTTGATTTCTGGAATGCAGTTTAGTTACACTGAATAGTCCTGTTTTGTAGACAGATAGCTTCAGAACTGTGCTCTAAGCAACATGGGTTTCTACTGAATATTATAAAAATGGGTGTTATATTACACACTTATTACCAATATTTATCTGTATTGTGGCAAGGTCTGCAGTGCTGATTATAAATGAAGGAACATTTGTAAAAATAAGTAATAAAAAGACAGCTCTTCTTTAAAAGACCTAGGCAAACAGATAGATTCTGTAATTTTATCCAACAATAGGGAAGATTCTTCCTTTCTCTTCTCTGTCTCTGCAACCTGTGGAATTATTGGACTTTACATTATGTGTGGAATAAATGAGACTTAGCCTGAGGGAATCTACAGTTTCATTCAGTAGTATCTTTACAGTAGTATTTTTTTGAAACATACAATGAATGGCCACACTTCACTTACATTTTCTGTGGAGAACATGTAAAGGATAAACTATCAAAAAACTACTCTGCATTTGTATCTTCAGCTCTTACAATGAACGTCTTTGGTGCCAAGTCCCTCACTTGAGTGGCAGTTGTGAACTATTTCTAGAGCACAGATAGAAACAAGCAGGCTTCCAGGTTGGAGCTGATCTGACTATGAGTTATAGGTATTATAACCAACTTTTCTTCCAAACCAATACCCCATCCCTCCAGAAATCTTAATAGGCTTTTGAGAGCCTCCATTTAAAGCTGGCTGCATAAAATGATCCTTTGATGAAAAGGGATTGAAACAAGGGTTAAAGTAGACATTGAAAGGTTATTGTAGAGGGCACATTGTTCATACAATCCTCCTTTAATATGTGTGGTGTGCACCTGCGATAAGATGATTCATTAGATAAGGCCTCACTTTGACAAGCTCCATCGTTCAACCCTCAGGGTAGTGATGGAACAATTCTGCACCCACCCAGTAAATATAACAAGGTCAGCATTTTTTTTCCTGGGACTTGGATGGTGATAGTGAAGCTCAGGATGGATCTTTGTTTATGTGTTATGATAAAAAAAAAAGAGGGCTCCTATAAAGTGTTGTCTTTTATTTCTTAATGGGCCAAAATAAAAAATGTCTCCCCTGTTCCAATTAAATCACATGGAGACAGAAAATGACCTGGGGAAAACCTGCTCTTCACATTTTTTCTCCATAGTAAACAGTAAGAATGGAAACTAAACTTCAGATTCACAGATCACCCAAGCTGCATCATTTCAATACACGCTTACCAGGGCCTAATATCCACATATCACTGGATATCACCATACATCCAATCCGTAGCATTTAGAATAATGACATTCAAATTACTCAGTTACCAGGTCCAGTCATAAGTTATATGGACAGATTTGTTGCAGTGACTTTATGTGAAACAAGTAGTTGTGTTAATTTTAGTCCCAGTAAATGTAATAAAGAATGACAGTGGCTACAATCTGAAAGCCACTTAAGCATGCTGCATCATTGGAATTATTTATATATATATATATGGCTTCAGATACATAACTTTCTCCATCATACTAAGAATGAAATAGTAACAAATAAGCAGCTCCCAAGTGCAGATAACACAAGATCTCTCTTAGACACACCATAAAAATTGTTCAAGATTCTGTTTGGAAATTTTCTTTAAAGAAAAAGTTTCTCCCAGGTTTGGCACTAGAGACAGGCAGATTCATTGCAAACTGCTGACATTAATCATCAAACGAACAAGCCACCCAGCTAAATCCATCCCAGATACTTCATTACAATTCGTGTTTCTTTACTTGAAATATTTAATATCTTTTTTAGAAATTAAGTAATACAGAAATGCTACAATTTGCAAAAAAAAAAAGTGTAGTCTGATTAGCACATCAGAGCTTTAATATAGTTATCTGTTATTAGGTGCATGTAAATGGAAGAAGCGGCTATGTTTGTAAAGAATCACAGGGTTGCTGGACTTTTAAAATACCAAATTATTGCACTATTTTGATCTTTTCTAAAGGTTGAATGCAAACAAAACAAATCCTAAGCTCTTTCTGGCTTGAAAACACTTTCTAACAGCTCCTAACTTCCTCCCAGTTCTCAGACTTTCCATTTCTTACCTTGTCTGGCAAATCAATATTTATTTATCTTCAGTATGTGTGCTTTTAAATTGCTGTCATACAAGCGGAACTCATTCTTGTCCCAAGATCAGCCTGCCATCAGAATTCACTGTTTGCTCCATCTTCTACTCACCTGTCCTTGTGCATTAGTGACGAGTTGACCTGTGACCCCCTGAAGACTGGAGAGGGCATTGCCAAAGGCCTGGGAGCTTGCTATTGAGCCCATGGCTGCTGCTGCTGCAGCCGCTGCTGCTTGACTTGCTAGTGGATTATTAACCAGCTGAAAAAGAAAGAAAATAACATGGTAAAAACCCGATAAACCCAGAAACACAGAGTGCTAACTGGATGACATAAAAGCGATTGTGCTAATGTGGGTAAAAACCTGCCTGCTCTGAGAGCTTGAGTAGTTCTGAGAGGCTCTTATTTCTGAGGCTTTGGTGTCTTTGACAAGGAATGGTTTTAAGAAAGCCAGAGGAAATTCCATGTTAACATTGAAGAATAAAACTCTCCTTTTTTACCCTTTATTCTTCCCTTCCCCTTTTTTTTGAGCTATGCTTGATGTGTTCCTTCAGACTCAATGTACTAATGCTGCAGGTGTAGCAGCTTAATCCTGCTATAAACAGCAATCAGTGAAAGATTACTATTTGATTTAAATGGGAATGGGATATTTACTTGGGGATATTCAGAACAGACTATTTTACTAATGACCCCAGAAATGAGAAAAGCCTGCAGATCCTTTTAATTAATATCATTAAAGTATTGGCCTCAACATCTAGATAAATCACAGCAGAGGACTCAACCCTGGGATTAAGTTCAGTAGAAACCAATTAATAATTCAAAACTTACTTGCAAAATATGATACTAAGCAACTTACTGCTTCTCCACTGCCACTGATTAATTGCAGGACTCTCACATTTTCAGGAAGTGAGTTGTACTGCCCACTTCAGTCAGTTCTACCTGAGTGCTCCAAATAGAGCAGAGAGCACAGTCACGGCTTTCACCTTTGGAGACTATGGGAATCCCACAGAGGAACGCTCCTATCAGCATTTGGGTTTATCAGACATACAAAATGTGTGTTCCTCTGTTTGAATCAAACATCCTCTGGGAGATGGTTTGTTCACTGGATTATTGTGAAGTTTGTATTTTCTCATACTTTTCTGAGAATGGACACAGGGATGACAGTAAAAAAATCCCCAAAACTAAAATGCTGGGAACCATCATGACTGGGAGAGCTGTCCTGAGAACAATTAAACAAACTGAGTTCAACAGGCTTAAAATGTATTTTAGAGTGGGTTTGCCCCTTAAGAATCACTGCATTTTAGCAGAGCTTGCAAAATGCACATTAGCAGGGTAAAGCAGTCTGAAGTTTGAGACGGAAAAAAGTCTGGGCACAGCAAAGATATTTCTTCTTAGGCTGAGGTGTAAATGCTGAAGCTAACTCACAAAAGCCTAATGCTTGAGCTGGAATTAGTAAATCCTTAGTTGACAAGTAAATTATCAATCCTATAGAAATGGAGAGTCACAGACACCCATAAGGGATGTACTGCACGGACAGGCTCTGCTTCAAAACAGGTTATAAAAAATTAATCAGTGATTAGTAGATGTTTTAAGCATGTTACAGATATGAGTAGTGTGTATGCTATAGATGTTTAGAAGCCCATCAGTAGAAGATGTCAGATATGGTTATAATCTATGCTTATAAGAAACCTACTTGTCTGTTGGACATTGCAAAATCTACAACAATTGATTGGTCATACATTAAAACATCTATTAATCATTCATTAGCCCTTCATGAAGTATTTATAAATGGAACCTTGATATAAAGTGTTGCCTAAAGGGGCGCCTTGGGCACATCCATTCCCTCTAGAAATTGCAAAGTAAATAACTAAATAAAGATTAGTAGCAATGCTGGAGAGAAAAGATGACATTGTTGGAGGAAATACTTTGATTTGGAAAAAATTGTATGAATCTCCAAAACGAGTCTGTGGCATCCCATGGCAAGCAAATCAAGCAGGAATAAAACAAAAGGAGGAAACTGCTTTATTAGCAGTCCCGGTGAGCTGTAAAGAGAGTGGGGACAGGTACAATGGCCAAGGTGAAGCTCAGTCCCTGAATGCAGAGTGGAAGCAGTTCCACTGACTACACAAGGTGTGAGCCCAGATGTAGTTACATGCACTCCTCAGTGACTTGGGTGGTGATGCTTGAGCACGGCAGTGTAATGCCAGATAAACTTGCAGATAAACTTGTCAGTTTTCTGTTCAAAACACCAACATGTCTTTATTGTCGAGACCAGAAGCTGGCAAACCTTGCCTTTCCCCACAGCACTTCATGGGCAGCACTATGACTTGGAGTAATTCTCTTGTAGCTGTAAATACTTGGAGAAGAAAGGGGCAGGCAGCAAATGTAAGACTTTCAGAAAAGGCCTTCTACAATCTTATCAGGAATCCTATGGCACCTGTCTGCAGGTGTAACTGATAATCTTTGCATGGTTACCTGACATCAGCTAATAAACCACACTAGCTGCTACAGCTTATGGCTTCAGTTGTGTATAAGAACAGATACTTGGGAAGCACAAGTAAGCTTACAGATCTGGAAACTACAAAGGGTTAAAAACTTCTAAAAATCAGACTATCACCTCCTAGAATCTCCTTTCCATTTTCTTGTTCCAGTTTTCAAAACCTGTACATTTTCAAATACAACAATAAAATTTAATTACAACAAACCCTGGAGACTCTCAGGATTGCTTTTAGTTGCATCACAGAGATAAGCTACTTATTAAAAATGATGGCAGAGGCTATGATATGCATAGGTACCCTGGGTAGTACCATGTTCCAGGAAAAATCACAGTGAATGGGCCAACTCACAAGGTAAGAGACTTTCAAGTGCATGTAAAAACATCCCTATCTATTCATAAGTCTGATTAAAAAGGAGAAGATGCATCTTTCTTTGAACACTTTGGGAAGCTGCTGACTGCAGGATAAACTCTGTCAAACTGACCTCTTTTATATCACCTGCAAATTTGGGTTGGAGAAATACACCTCACTGCATTATGTCTGGACACCAAGGTAATTTCTAACACAATATATCTTGCTTTTTGTTTTAAGAGTAGAATCTCTGACTTGACAGGTTTATGCCATTTCTCAGTGCAGGCTGGATCCTGACAACATTTATTGGAAATATTAGAAATATATTATGAAAGATCCCACAAAGGGCTTTTCCCATTTCGTTTCTCTATTTAAATAATGATTTAATTTGGAATGCTGAGACATTTGGGGCTGTCCATTCCAGTGCCCAAATTTCTGATCCCACTCAAAACACCGGCCATAACAGTAGGTAATAGTGATCTTAGTTTAACGTGACAGGCCAGCCTCTCAAGGATGTCTCTGCTAACGACATGATTATATGGGGAAGTGGACTTTATGAGGAAGAATCCTGTAATAACTGAGGAGCTTCAGTACATCCTCCTGACTTCCCAAAGCTGAACTTTTAAAGGAAAAGCATATGAAAGTTGTACTGCTCTAACTCAGTGTAAAGCAGGAGCTGTCCCACTGCAGCAAACAGAACTCACACAAATAAAAGTAACCTGTAAAATGATGGGGGATGAAGATTCTAAAACTGTGTAATGCGAGGCAATTATTTCTAGGGTTAGGAAACAGTCTGCAAAGAGAATGATTTCAGGACAAGTGTGGTAGAGTCCATGCTGCAAGCAGCTTTCTTGAGAACCACAAATACTTTTTTTTCTGGAAGAATACCCTCTTCCTCTCTTTTTTTTCAGATAACTTAGTACCTCAGTGAACTTTCAGTGAGAAACTGATCAAGCATTCTTGTATAGCTGAATACAAGATCAGATGTGATAGCCTACGCAGTACTTCCACTTTTCTCCATAAAGGGCATATCCCACTGAACTGTCATTCCCCTCGTCTGGAAATCAAAGAGCCAGTTTTACTCATTACAATATCACCCATCCAACAAATACAAAGAAAAAAAAAAACCCAAGTGGTTTAACTGATAAAAAGCCAAGACATTTCAGGATGCCAGAGCATCATATGAAAAAAAGGGCCTGTAACCTGAAAGGTAAGGTCAGTTTATGTACTGCCAGCATAAGAATGAATTTAGATGGTGTGTGTTTCCTAAAGGGCTTGTGGGAGAGGCTAAGAGTGAAGATATGCTATCTGAATGCAGCAATGGGGATGGAGTGCCATACTATGGAGTAACAGAAGGCATAACTTCATTTTACAAAATAGTATTAGTGTTTTTCAGGAAGGCTGTTTAAAAAAATCACATTTCTGGATACCTCCTAGAGATTAAACAGTGTAGAAAGGCAGTATATTTGATTAGGGACCAACAGATCCTCAGTCGCTTGTGTTCTGAGACAATCCTATCTGTAGGGAGCATTACACTACTGGATCAGCTACTGATCAGCTGAGAGTGTTTGCCTAAACTAATGCTTTTCAGGGGAAAACAGAAAAATCCTTTGATTTCAGTAACATTAAAAGTTGAGAAGAATTCAGCAATGGCTCTCAATCAGAAACACATGACAGTTTTCTTTTCAATCCAGACTATGTGAAAAAATAATCATAGAAATGAAAATTTTATTAGTAAGGCATTTGCTTTTGTGGGAATTTTTAACTGAGAACCTATGTGAATTTTATCTGTGTTAAGATTATGAGAGAATTGCACAATAAAATATAGTGGGGTTTATTCCCATGTTTTCAGAGTGGTTCCTGAGACAGATTCTGAGCAGCTGTCACTTGGCCTTAACAGAAAAAGACCATTTCAAACTGAGCACAGGCTTCTGAGGGTATTCTGGTACCTTCTTCATTACTGTGACCAGCATTATCATCCATACTGGGTATAAATGGCAAGGTATTGGTAGCAGGGGAGCTGCAGAGAAAGGAGGGAAAAAAAGAGTGAACACAACAGAGGGAACAGCAAGGTCAAAGAAAGGAGGAGGAGGAGGTGGTCCACAGCAGAGCAGGAATCCCCACTGTAGCCCTTGGAGGACTCCACACTGTAGCAGATGGGTATTTCCTGGTAAGAACTGTGATCCGTGAAGCGCCCATGCAAGAGCAAGGGAAAAGTGTGAAGAGAAAGGAGCAGCTGAGAGGAACTGTTATGGACTGGCCATAGCCCCCGTACCCCTGCACCGCTGGGGGCGGGTGGAGGAGTCAGGACTGAAGGAGTGAAGTTAAGTCTGAGAGATTCAGGAGGAAAGTTGTTTTAATGTTTGTCTTTTTGTTTCTCACTACCTGAATCTGTTTCAATTGGCCTTAAATTAATTATCCCCAAGTTGAGTCTGTTTTGCCTATGACACTGGTAAGCAGTCTCTCTTGATCCACGAGCTTTCTCATCCTATTTTCTACCCCATCCCACTGAAGCAGGGAGTGAGCAGCAGAGTGAGCATTATGCTTTTAGCCAAAGCTAACCCAGCCCACCATCCAGTTACAGTAACTGTAGACTATATCTAACAACAACAATATGCAAGTGCCTTCAATACCTTGAAGACACAGAGCCAGACTATTCCAACCTAGATACCCATATGTTTGGTTTCTAAACATGAACAAATTGATGCACAACTGTTTTCCTTGAAGTCTCTTGTAGCTCTTCTAGGAAATCCTTTACACAGTATTAACTGACAGAGGGGAGACTGAGATTAGACATCAGGAAATTCTTCCCTGTGAGGGTGCTGAGGCGCTGCCACAGGGTGCCCAGAGAAGCTGTTGCTGCCCCATGCCTGGCAGTGTTCAAGGCCAGGTTGGACGGGGCTTGAAGCAACCTGCTCTAGTGGAAGGTGTCCCCGCCCATGGCAGGGGGTTGGAACTTGATCAGCTTTAAGGTCCCTTCCAGACGGAACCAATCTGTGATTCTATTAATGATTCTATTCCTAGTTGTCTTCAATACACATATATACCTCATATCTGTTGATAGCTCCCTGGACCTACACTGAATCTCAAAATCCTTGAAGGCATTTTTAAAAAAGCACTTCAACTTAATCCTGGAGAAGCCCCTAAATATCACAGTGATGAGTGCCGAATGAATGTCTGTAATAATCAACAATAAGACCACTTAGCATTTATATAGAACTTTACAGCCAGATGTTTCAACTGTGGGTACCTGAGCTGTGCTGCTTTAATTTATTTTTAGGGTCTTTAGCAAAAATAAGTCAAATTTTCAAGAAACCTGTGAACATGGAGATCCCAAGAAAGCCAAGAGAGGATCCATAGGTAACACAAACCAAAGGAAGCTAATTTTATCCCAAAAGATACTATGGTCAAACCTTTCGGAAGCCCCGTATGGTTTAGACATCAGTTTGAGGCTTTTTTAATCTTTTGACCTCCCCTCCCTTCTTTTTAGTTTATGCAATAGGATAATTACAACATTTAACTTTCATAAATGAACAGCAGGGTAAAATGTCTAATAAAATGGCTGTCATAGAGCCTAATCATGCATAACTCTTTTAATACATGCCCCAGCAGGCAAATAGTTGAAGCTGACCCCAAATTATGAATAAAAAATTAAATCTGTCAACATCTGTTTTTTGTACGGTGCTAGGATATGATCAACCTATAAACTACACAATGAATATCCAGACCTCTCCAATAAAGTCTGGTTATTTCAAAACTGCACAGGTCTACATTTGCAAATGGCTGTAGATGCTTAGAGTTCCAAACAGGCTGCTTAGACAGACATTTTAGTATATGCACATACATCAGAAATTAATGTGCAGAATATAGTGTAGAGACAAGGATACTGGAATATCGTAAAGCACCAACTTGCCAGGAACACTTAAAATATCTGGTTCTCCCAGATACTTAATCTGCTCATTAGATACATTTATTGTGGCTGAGCTATTTGCTGTCTAAATCTATGCTGAATTTTCTATCAGGAATAAGTACTGATAGCGGTATCACTGATGCAACATGACTTGATTCAATGCAAAGCGACGCGACCTGAGGTGATGGGAAGCCCGCAGTGCTCATGTATGCCTTGATATGACATGGATAGAGGAGGATGCACAACATTTCTCACAGTATCTTTGTAAACAAGGTGCTGCTGGTCAAATTGGAACCAGCCTACAAAACTAAGATAACAATTTACAAAATACAAAGAAGTGTATTTTTAATAGAGCCATGGCAAAGCAAATAAAGAGCAGACACCATTCCCAGGTCTCTAGGAGCAAACTACTAGAGACATGAATAATGAAGAATGCATTAGGGCACAGCAAGAACTGAGTGGAAACCACCCCAGCCATTTTCATTTCTGCTCTATTAGTGACAGAGAGAAAAGAAAGGAAAGGAAACTAGAGAAAACGGATCCTGTTTGGGTCTAATCCTACAAGATAAACTAAATCGAAGGTGTCAGCATGTCTGAGGCTGGGTCTTGTATGTTTACCAAAAAGAACAGTGGACATATTTGAATATATTGAATATATTTGAATATAAATAACCACAAAGAGTATCTGACCAACTCCTTTATAGAAGGTCAGTACTTACAGACTACCCAGAGACTCCAGTCCTGTGGGTTCCGAGCTGTCCACATTTATAGCTTACAAGTATGAAATGTTCCAGGATCTGTATGAGGTGGCACACACTGTTCCAAACGTTAATTAAACAGAGACATCTTGGTTTCATCTGGCTTGTTACATTTATGTTTATGTAGTCTTTAAAATACCTACAAGTGAATCCACCTGATACCATGTGTTTGAGAAATTCCCTCTCCATTTTCCAGGCTTCATGAAGAATACATGAG
This sequence comes from Coracopsis vasa, assembly GCA_026283785.1. Classification (NCBI taxonomy): domain Eukaryota; kingdom Metazoa; phylum Chordata; class Aves; order Psittaciformes; family Psittacidae; genus Coracopsis; species Coracopsis vasa. Next base: position 30,341 of record JANHGB010040053.1, on the reverse strand, counting down.
ATGTTCTTTAAGGTCCCTTTCAACTCTAACCATTCTGTGATTCTATGCATGATGTAAACGTACTGTAAATAAACTACCTCATCTGACTTGATGGAATTTTGCATCACTACTAACCATAAATTGTATTGGTGCTTACAAAAGAGGAAAGAGTATCAAACAAATTATCTGAATTCTCCTGTTTTCTGGAGTAGTTCCCATGTGCACCAAGAATGAAAGCAAAGAGTATTTCCTAAACTTTCTGAAAGGGGCTGCAACTCCGCTCATTTCAGGTTGATTAGTTCCTCAGTTCCTGTGTTTGTCTATTTTAGAATGATTTATCTGGCTTCTGAAAGATGCTTTCCCCACAAGAAAAATGGTTACTTCAGGGCTCCCTCGCTGCTAAAAAAATGAACTCTTATCAAAAGGAAATTGCCATCTGTCTTCTCGGATAAGAGCCTAGCACTTGGGTCTCAGTGATCGAGCCTCTATAGAAAGTGTGTCAACTGTGAGACACACTAAATTCATCTCCTTAATCTAAAACATTTATTTGCCTTCCATTTGAATGTGTGAATGGCATGGGCACATGTAAATATGACCATTTGCATATACAGATGTTAAAAGTGCAATGTGAGGTCACACCATGATAATATGACACTTCATGTTAGGTACTGGAGAAAATATTTCTGAAAGTCTTGTTTTACAGTACATTATGCAAACCTGATATAAACGCCTGGAACTGTTTATTTGAATATTTGTATTAAAAATCAGACTTTTGGGTACAGACCTTCTCTTTTGCCCCGTCACAGAATAAATCCTACTTAATACTTAGGGACACATTGCTGACTGAGAACTTTTTGAAGCTGGAAATACATCTGGATACTTTAATTTACTTGTAATGATGCTAAGTAGCATCACCAAATAGGTCTGCTTCCATGTTAGCCAAGTGCTTACACTGTACCCTCATCGACTTGAATGTGAACAAGATCAGATCTAAAACTGGAACTATGTGGAATATTTTCACTGTTTTCAGCTCGAAACTTGACCTTACTTGATGCAACCATCTGACACAAAGTTGAAGAATGATACACATGACTCCTGAGTGGAGTAGAAACATAAAGGTTAGTCCGAAATCCAAATCTGGTTCTAAATCCAGGTATCTAGGAAGCTGAAGGAGTTAATCCTCTGCAATTACATCAATTCGGCCCAAAGTCAAAATGACATAAACATCACAATTGATACCATGCATTTGAGAAGCTCTCTATTTCCCAGGTTTCATGGAGAATATATGAGAAATCAAACCAGCTGAGACACTGACTTTTAACTAGACATTTGAGATCTGCTGAAATCTTAGCATACAAAGTGAGATTTGAGAAGTGTGAACTAAGTTGAAAGAAGCATTTAGTTTTAGGACCTTGAAGTCAAACCCACATTTCTAATAAATATAAGAAGTGAGTGATAACTGCTAAAACAAGAAACCTGAAAGTCTGCGTGAGAGGAAAGGGCATGCAAAAAAGGATGCTGGGATCCCTACGCAGGATACTGTTAACATCTTCCTTAGGGCACGATTTTATTACTTTAGTACAGTGTCCAGTGGTGCCCAGTGATAGACAGGGCATGTGACATTGTTCAACTGTTTGCTCTCTGTGTATCAGTGGGGAGGTTACTGCTGCTGCTCCTTTCCTAAAGATAGAGTAATGAACACTTAGGAGCCCGTGTTCCCCCTCCTTGCACCAGCACCATGTGAGCATATTGCATCTCAGATGGTAGCAACCTCCTGCTGCATTCACCTTTGGAAGGCTTAATTTGACTGTAAACATAAAGAAGCCACCAGTCAGCCACACAGGGCTGACTACAGCACTTTAAAGCAACTGTTTATACATAGGTACACCCACTGGTCTCACCAGCAGCCCTGCTCTGCACAGAAAGCTACATATAAAATGGTAACAGTTGTGCATTTAACATGCCAAAAGTTGTGCCCTCAGTGCAGCTCCAACACAAGAGGAAAGGCAGAAGGGTTAACAGTGTAATGCACATACGTAACATTCCCACAGATAACCCTCTCTCCTCCCAGGCACTTCCACCTCATCTAGTGTCAGCAAGAAACCTGCTCCCCAAAATGAGTTGCCCTAGAAGCAGCAGTGCCAGAGCTTGCTTACGCACACTGCATGGGGCTGGGCTGAACAGCATCAATGAGGTGATTCCAGGTTTCATTTTGTTAATGTTCTTCTGAGAGGTGTACCAGTCATTTTAAATTAATGACTGCTTTGAAAGCTTTCTAAAATTTATTTATGTATTTATTTATCAAAATCCAGCCATAATCCTACCTTTCCTGGGCTTTTCTGAGGGGAAAAAAGCCATGACTGACTCTCCTTCTGCTTTTACCTACTTGATTCCTTTTCTCTGATCTCTTCTCTCCAGTCACAGCCACCTCGCTCATGTCACTCTGGGTCTGGTCACAATAGGTTTTCCATATGGTAGTTCACACAGAGCTGCAAAAGCAGTAGTAAATCTACTGTGTCTGTAATGCTGCCATATTAATTCCTAATCAATTTCAAAGCTGTATTTGAAGCTCATATATTTCACCCCAGCAAAATCAAAATAACGTTGAGTTGCCAACAGCAAATGAAACTTGGAAATATAATTAAAAACATATAGGCTAGGAATGTATTGTTTCTGAGGTCTTTGCAATTGCCACTGTGCTAGGCACTATAAATTGATGGCAAGAGGGTATATGAAACCGAGATCCTCTTATAACAAAAGCATAGCTCCATATTGCTTCAGGTAACAGAAGAACTGTTAGCTGAATGTGAGTGATGACTGCAAGTATAAGCCAAAGAATTCTCTTTTTTTGCTGCAAGGATCAATTCCAAATTGGTCAAAATCTGAGGCTGAGATGCTGCAAGGACTGCTTAAAGTTAGGCTGCATGCAAGTCCTACCCCAGGTCCTGGGTGAACTCGAGAGGGTTTGTGTTAGTGTATTCCTGGGACTATAATTTTTCTGCCTCACAGATAGAGATGGGCTGTGACATGCCACACACTTCACTTGTCATTACATAAAATCACATGCAAATATTAATTTACCTCTATGCTGTTATTACTGTATTTTAAACAAAAGTCATGACAAGGTTTAGCTATCATCATCCTTTTTTTTTTGTGTGGAGGCAGAATGTCAGAAATAATGCCTAGGTTATTAGTCACTATCTGCTACTGGCTGAATGCATAGCCTGGGGAAAGTCTAATTATCATTTACAATAAATAATTTCCTCCATATTTATTATCAATGGAAATCTCATAGACATTCAGCCAAGGAATTCTGCTATATGGGCAAAACTATGTACTATCTTTTTCAACAGCAGCTCAGCTTACAACCCGAATGTCTGTAGCTTTTTCATTAAATTCATTATTGCCTTATTGTACCTAGACTCTTGTTCTTCCATAAGGCACTGTCAATAGACAGACAGATGAATTTCTTCATGTTCTAAGTATTTTCTACTTTTATCTGCTGACCAGATTCACAAAATATTTATGGGCCCTGTAGCAATTCTTGTGCTGTACAAAACAAGGGATTTTTTTTGTGCTAAAAATAACATAAGTTCTAAGTTCTTGGTCTGATTCTGCTTTCTCTCCACCAGAATATAAAACTGCTGCAATTTTAATGAGGTCAGCAGAGTTGCAATTGGTTAAACCAGAGGTAACTGTTGTCAGAATCAGTCCCTTCAATTTCTTACAGGCTTCAAATCTGCAATAATGGGGGAACAATGTTCTCATTTGAAATATTGGCATTAGCTAATTACAATGATACTTTATTTAAATCAAACAGGCTCTTCAAAGGCTTACTGTAAACTAAAGAATCTATCCCCTGAACTCAGCAGTCAAAACACTTACACCTGCAGTTGTGAAACTGATGGATATTTCATCTGCAGACTGAAAAATTCCCTCAAAACATCCTACTCAACCCCTTAAAAAACCCCAAACAGCTACAAAACACAGTTCAGGCAGACCGGGAGTGAAAAAGAAAAAAGGAAAAGAAATAAATGTTAGGTCGCATGAAACATTTAGGTGAGACCAAAATGATTTCTTGAAAGGAAATGTAAAATGGATCACCCCTACAGAAGGGTGTTTTATAAACTGAGTCAAAATACTTCATTTCAAAGAAATCATTCTTATGTGCCTCCTCTTAATCTCACCCATTTTGAGGTGGGAGGAACATATATCTGTTCCTAACTGTGTGCCAAAACACACCTCTGGAAAAGGTGCAGTTGCAGACCTCTTTGCAGCCACTGGTACTGGTGGGTGCCACTGGTAATTCTGTCAGTAAAAAGGGTAAGCCAAGGGTCAAAAGGCAACCCAGTCAGCCAATGCTGCTGTTCTAATGCACTCCCAACAAGGCAGAAACCAAGATGAATCCAGACAAAGTGCAATTAAGGCAAGTCTACACCTATTATGTGAAGGCAGGCACTACACCTATCACATTCCTATTACTTGCACATGCAATAAAATAAATGCTTCCTACAAAATATGAGCAATGTGATGTATTTTTTCCAAACTTAGAGCTGACTACATTCCCTTGAAAAGAGAACATTCACAGAAGGCACTCACATGGTTTCTTACCATGCCAGGAGAAAACAGATGAACAAGCATGGCCTGGTGTTAAGTGCATATGAACTGACCACAAAATGAGAGTGCAGTCATTTTGTGTTGAGTTTTTTCCTCTTTCAACAACAGCAGGTAACAAACCCCTCAGTTTCACTTCAGAGAGAGAGACAAGGACTCTGACTTGCAGAAGACCTGGTGAACATCAGCCACCCAGAAGAGGCAAACAAATCAACAGCCTAAACTAAGCCAGAAGTTGTTATTTTGTGCAAGTCCAGAAGCCTCAAAGGTTCCCTGACATTTCCACCGGTGAACCCCACACTATCGGACATCAGAAGGCTTCTCTTCCCCTCTGGTCTGACAAAGACCTAATTTAAAGCAGATTTACCTGACATACTGTTAGAACTCCAAACTATTTTCTTTCATCAAAAAAAAGAATAGGCTGCTTATTTAAATCAATGTCAGTGATATCAGACCTCTCTCTTTGTTCCTATCTAATACACATCCAATATCAGTGTGACTCTTAAGAGCCATCAGTGCAACAGGTCAGCATAATCGCACCAGCTTAGAGCAAGGCAGAAGTTAGTACACTGATGCTGACTTGTGAGAAATAAATCAGAAACTTTATGGATATTAAAACCAGTGTTAAACCAGGGTGTTTTATACAGTAATTATAAGGTTATTTCTCAGTAATTCAATCTACTGAGGGTGAAAATATCTTTTTTATTGTTGCCTATGATGGTAATAATTCTCTCTGGCATCTCTAAAAGCAACAATAGCTTTTCATTGATTTTGCTTAAAAGCAAAGTTCAGGGTTAGAAAATTAGTATTTCACGTGGAAACATGAACAACTTTCAAAGTGTATGCGATGGAAATAGTAATAATTATGTTTGAGGAGGAAGGAAATCTTGTGATTAGGGTCCCTGCATAGAGATCTAGAAATCTCACCAGGGGTCCAATTCTTCCATATATTTTCATTTCTTTAATTTCCTGTCTGAAAGAAAATGAGAATAATAAAACTCCCTTTCTTTCACTCTGTTTGTTTGTTTTCTCTTCCAATAATACACCTGAAAGTCCATTAGGACTGTATGTACATATGCACATGCAGCAAAGTAAGGCAAGATCCAAATTAAAACCAATTTTCTTATTTCAGGGTAGATCTGCGTGTAGAATATTTCTTCCTTTTTGCTGTACAGTACCTACTGGTTTATGTATTTATCTAGTATTTCTGTAAGTTGGGTGCTTAAGCCACTGCCATAATATATATACAGGTAATATTAATGTAGGCCAAAAGATTGCTCTGAGGTACAGAAATGAATGAATATCTAATTGACTAGCAAAGCTGCTCATAAAACATAGGTCTTTAACTATGAAGCACTTAAATGATAAAAATAACTACAGGGGGCTATTTCAAAGTAAAGGCTGACTTTACACATGGAAGTAGTAGATCCAGGAGAGCACAGTATATATGTCTGAGTCTGCTTATATTCATAAATTAACTGGTTCAGCTTTGTTGGCTTACATCACCAGAACACCCTGCATAAATAAAAGCCTTGTCTTCTCCCTGAATTTGTGATCTGACAACATACATATTCTTTAGAAAACGCTAATTTTACCATTAATGCTCTGGACACTTTTCATAAGATAAATCAATTACTCAACTTGCCACTGCAGTGGTGGGGAAAGCCCAGATGCATCCTACTATTTCTTCTGGCTTTCTGTTTATTCACTCTCTTGTAGTAAATGTCACATATGATACCCTGTTTTTATCAAGTCCTATTCTAAAATGAATTACAGTGACTCATATAATGCTTACTTGAGCTCTAGAACTATCACTCTATCTTATTATGCAGAAGAGATGACTCACTTGTATAAATGACCCTCATCATATAGCTGTTAAAGATAATAAAATCAGGGGGGGAAATTGTATGTCAAGCCACAAGAGCTGTACTACAGAGTACTACAGGACCCTTATTTATGATTGGCAGTAACTGGCCTCCAGGTTGGTAGGAGAGATGAGTTGTCATGGATGCAAGGCCTCATCCACTCATCTCTTCAAGTATCTGTTGTGCAAAAGAAGGGTTGATGGTACACGGGGCAGCACTAGAGAGCTCTTCTGCCTATCGTCTGTCACTGCTGGGACACAGACAGTTTTGCCTCCTGTTGGATCTACCCTGGTGGCAGCCAGCTCCCCACATCACTGGCAGTGTCTTGGTGCCAGCTCCTGTCCCAAGGAGGACAGCTCTAATTGGCCTAATTTGTTTTCTTGTTTCTTGTTTTATTCTGGTGGGTTCTCTGTGTGTGATGGCTGAGCAGATAATTTTTCCATTGTTAGCAATCCTACCCCACTTCATGGTATTCTTACTACCCAAGGTCTACTTTTGCTTCCTTGCCATTACCTCTTCTTTCCTTGGGGAAAGAATCTGGCGAGTCAATAGAGACCATATGCTACTCCATGCTATTCTATGGAGTAGTCTCAGTACAGGGTGCCTTTGAAACTTCAAAATACATTAATTAGCCAGAAACAAAACTGGAGGTGGCGCTTTACTCAGGGGAACTCAACAGACGATGTTGCAGGGGCATCTCAAGCTAAGATTCTTTTCTCACACTGAGATTCATGTCTACTGCTTACTACCTATTCTTTAATAAATGTCCTGGATTGGATATGTAGTAATAAAAGGAGTGAGAAAGATGTGTTTAATTAAACTATTCTTGGGCTGACCTTTACATCCAAAAGGATGTAAAAGCTTGGAAAAGACCTAGTACATCTGGAGACCTGCTTTTTGCTTACCCCAGTGTAAGGCAGGTAGAAGTCAAGCCCTAACACTATGAATCCAGACACTTAAAAATAAAAGTAGATGGACAAATAATCACATTACAGTATTACAGAACAAACATGCGGTAATAAAAAGAAAGGAACTCCACAGCAATGTTGTACGAGGAACGTATTTGCCAAACCTGTATCAAAAATGTCCTTGAAACCAAATTACAAAAGACAACAGGCATAAGAGGAAAACTGAGGAAAAAAAGAATACAAGAAAGAAATCAAGAAGCAATCACAGGTGAATTGGTTGCCTTTGGGACTGAGCCATGGAAGTCCACGGCTCTGAGGGTGTGTGCATGTATAAGAAATGTACAAGAGAAAATACGTGAAATGCAGGGTTGCTCCATAAACTTTAACGAACAAAGAACAACCTAATATAGGCTACAGTCTAATATAGGTGATATGCTATATCAAAATAAAACCATGAAATATGTTATATATACATTTTGGAACATTTCCATTACCCAAGCAGAGCACATGTAAAAAAGTGCATATAGTGATTAATCTCACCAAGGACAAAGAAAATTACAGGTCTTGAATTATATTTACAGAAGCAAAGCACTGCTGAGCTAATAAAAGAAATAACTAATTCTAACATATCAGCACAAGAGTGCTGAAACATAAAAAAGTGGAATCACAAGAATGACTATTGAAATAATTATTTTAAATCAGACACATGACATATAACACATCATAAACCCACTAAATCCTAGATTAGGAAGAAAGAAGACTATAGGTAAATCAAAACACTTATGTATTTCTGTCATCTTTCTGCATCTCATGAAGCCTATACACCAGTCCTGCTGCGCAGAAGATCTAGGAGACGAGATGATAGGCGTACATAAGTCATTGCATAAGAGATGAGCCTTTAATCTACATGTGATGATCTTAGGAACATGCAGTCTTTTTGACTAGCATTCTTTTTAGTTTAACAAAATAGTGTCACAAGTATTCTGATATACTTTACATTAGTACAGGAGAAAAAAACTTGCAGTAAAGCTCCTCTCAAGCCCATATTCTGTAGCAATGCTGTACAAATGGCCTTTGAGGGAATATGGTTTTGCAGTTTCCCCAGTTTTTGGCCACACTGCACACCAAGCCTTGCTGCCTGACTTTGGGCACATCTGTGCATTCCTTAGTGACATAGATTTAAGCAGAGAGGTAAGAACCTGCATTAAGGGCCAGTCTCTGAGCCCTGACTAGATAGGACTATATAGTCTAGCTCCCAAATGACACACTGACAAATGACAGTGTGACTATCTCTGCATCTAAAGCAGAATGATAGATTCAGGGCCTTGTAGCTCTCATCTTTGGGAACCTGTGACCTGTCTCTAAGTCTATATAGTGACTTCTTACGATGAAAACAAACTGCCTAGAGCAGCAATGCAGAAATGCTTGCCCAGGCCTCAAAACTCACTGACTGTGCTAACATGACAGTCCCCTTCTCCCTGCTTTTCATTCAGCCTAGTTATCCTGGGCACAGTGTTAACAAAGCCAGACCTCTGCACCAGCTTCAGTACCAGGTTCTGTGTTGCACAGGGCAAGAGCCTTAGGCCATGGTACAGAAAATCTGCTGTTGTGCTTAAATTACGTTTCCATTTAACCACACACTCATTTCCCATGGACAGTAAAGGTGCTGTCCTGAATGTACTCCTTGTACTCCTTATAAGGAGAATGTCAGTAATTATGCCCCTGGTTTTATCAAATAAATACATAACCCCCAAACAAAATAATGAAAAATGAATCCTTAGATTATTCATTAGTGGCTGTTCTTCACTGGGCATCCCAGTTTGACTGTGATCCTGTTTCCTGCAGCTGTTCTACACTGCAATATTACAGTGGAAGGGAACGTGCAGAAAATCCTGACACCCCCTCCCCATCTTTGCTTTTAAACTCTACTTAGGCCTATACAAAAGTAAAGAAAATATTTCATCTCCTAAAAAGAACAGCTGAATTTTTGCCCGTGATGGTCATCATTACTAATAGCAAGACTGCTATTGGTACGTATCTTCTCATCACAAACTTTTTAAGCAGGGGTCAATAATCTCTCTAAGGAGTTCATAAAGTGCTCCAAAGCAAAACAACAAAATTACTCCATATAAATCAGCTTGATGCAGATGAAATCACATTCCATTTCAGAGAGAATACAAAACAATCCTACAATCTGCTGAATGTTGCTTTAATGTAGACTTCTTTCAAGAACTTCAGAAACTAGCATTCAGACAGTAATAGCCCACAGAACATTGTAAACAGCTTATTTTAGATAGAAATCATATCACTTCTAAAATAGGGTTCATGTACTGACCAGCAATCAAATAGGGTGAACCAACTGAGTAACACTGTGGAAGTTTTCCCCTCTGGTTTCAGCTCTTCTTAGAGGATTAAGGTCTGGAAACTCAATTTGTTCTACTGTTATATTATCTATAAAGGGTGGTCTCTTGCTAGCTGGCTCACCATCATGCTAAATCCCAGCACTTTAAAATACACCTACTTGATACCTAGAAGTTATTGGCCAAAAAAAAAGGGAAAACAAAATCTACCTGGAATTAATCAAAGGTTTTTTTCCCCATCATTACTTTCTGAAAAAAAACCCCACACCAAACAATGATTCAAATATCCTATATTATAAAAGGAACTTGCATTATTGTTGTGTTGTGAAGAATCCATTAATCAAACTGAAAGGTAAAGAAATTGCATTTTTACTTCTGTAACGTTTTAATACGAGATTCTTTTATTAAGAAACATAGCTGAGGACACTGTTTCTTAGAGACTGATCCTTCCTTAGGAACTCAGACAATCTAGGTCTGAGTTCTGTGCCTGTCAGGCTCTCTGAGTGACCTTGGACAAGCTAGTTAATCTCTTACTAACTCATTTCTCCATCTGTAAAGTGGAGATAATGGTAACTCCTTTGTCTCGCTTGTTTGCTAAGACAGGAACGTCTTTGGGAGCACGAACTGTTACAGAATATGTGCTTGCACTTCATACAGCCCAGTGGCCTGTGATCTTGGCCTGTTCTTCTAGATTCTTTCCTAACACCGTCTCCAGCTCTGCATCTTCTTTATCAGCTTCATCTTTGTTTTACAGGAGCAGATGGAGCTGTGACCTGATCTAAGATGGCCAGTATGACTGCTGATCACTGTGATTTGGTTCTGACACTCTGGTAAGACACAGTGTGATGGAGGGCAGGCAAAATTCCTGTGCTAAAATACAGACTAAGGCCTAGGATAAGTCTGGATAAGGAAATCTTTCAGAAAGATAGTTTTTAAGGCTTTTCCTTAGTCTTTTCATCAGTAATACTTTAAAGCACACTCAGCAGAATTGGGGCAGTAATTCATAGTAAATGGATTTATTTAATGTATTTTTGTTCTCAGTGTTGTCTAGATTGGTGAAAAGGAACTACCTGTATATTAAAAATACTGTATATTAAAAATACTTCTTTAATGACAGAATGGAAAAGCAAGCAAATGATAATACCTCCTAGCTAGCTAGAAGTGGAGTAAGTGCCGACAGCATCATTAGAAGTTCAGAAATCTTCAAATGCTGCAACAAGAACAATGTGGGACTGAAAGTGAGCCTGACGATGAACAGAAGCAGGTAATGCGACCCCATGCTATGCATATTACTCTTTCCTACCCAACCTGGGGTCCTATAATCCCCCATTTCAGCTGACTTGGTAGCCTGCTGTTTTCTGGAAAGACTGGCCTGATAGCTGCACGCGCCTAGACTCTTTGGAAGGAATTCAGCTAATAAAAAACAATTACTGGAATAGCAGCAAATATGAGATTCCAGAGGGTATGTGTTGGGATGCAGGAAATGGGCTGAGAAAGGGACCCTTTTAACAAAAATATGAGGAGTAAGGTTTAGCTCCACAAGGGCACTCTGCCTGTGAATTTATGGCCAGGGACGTGCAAGCTGGCACTATACATTTATGGCACACATTCTTGGATGCTTGTGTGCATCGCTTGCTTGTTCTGCTGCTGTGCCAATCCTGGCTGGCAAATGGAGAGAGGGAAGAACCTTAAACTAATTGTTATAAACATCATTTGTATTTAGGAGATCACACATTAAAGGTTTCTGTAGAGATGCAAAGCAGAGAGCAGTAGTGTCCTGGCTCTCCACAATTTTCAGCGGCACTCCACTGCTTCCTGCAGGCTACAGCCAGGAGTGAACACCATTGCCAATATTTATATATTGCTTTTATTTTTCCTATATTTAGATACTGGTTTTATTTTCCCTGGCTGCTCCTGCAGCCTCTGAAAGTTTAAGGAATTTGAGTGAATTCCTAACAGGCACAGAGAATGTGAGGGTTCAACCTGTGGGGCCTGATGGGATGCAGGACATGATGCTCCTCATCCTCAGTTTGTCAGCCTGGTGAGATTCAGCTTCCACCACTTGCCAGTGGCAGACAGGACAGTCATAGCCCCTTTGTGCCACTTATGTATTTGGGACCCTATATGCACACATCTCATGTTCCTCCTCATTACAGCAGCCCACCCATAAGGTTTTCTCACTATTAAGAAGATGACCCCAAGTTGACCAATACTTAATGTACCCTAGCAGCAACTTCTTCATACATTTTAGACATTTCTGTCCCTTGCTTAATAAGCATAATTAAATCTTATCCCACTGCTTTGAGACTGCCTGATCAGTTTTCACACATTTAGCAGGTTACATACAAAATAACAATGTTCCTTCATAATACAGAGCACACCGGGGAGAGAGATCAGGAGGTAGAACACCTTTCATTCCTATCTGGGTATGCTCTTAACCCAGTGATTTGTCACTGCTATCTAGGAGAGAAAAAACAAACACAAAGCTGCCAAGTGTATAATCCAAGTCCCAAAGCACTTGATGTGGAGACACTGCTGTTATTTATAAAGTTGGAGTATATCTTGTCTTGCATGCTAAATTTAATACAGCGTACGCTTTCCCACTCTAGTGAAGTCAGAAATGCTTGAGGGAGTGTTTCTCTCACCGAGGGCTGCCAGTATCAGATGCTGGTTTACCAGTTCTGGAACCAGGGTAATGCTTTTCTGCTTCTAGGATCAGATCCTGCCTTACTGAATGAAGGTCTTAATGTGGCCAGGTAGGGAAGGCTCTGAACATAGTGCTGTGACAAGAGCCCTACTGATGTTTCCCATGTGCAGAGATTTTAAAGGAAACTCAAGGATGAAGACAAGTCACCATCAGAAAGTTTTAGCTGTGCTATGAAGACAAACTTCCCCAAATTCACAGTCACTAAGACCAATCTTGCTTACACTGCTTTCCTACTGATGTATCGCACTTGAACTTCTACCGAGTTGGGTCTGATTTACACTGGCATGAAATGAGTATTAGATTTAGGGTTTGATTCGAGACTAGACAAAAATATGACTAAGGAATATTATGTGTTTGCAATTGCTTTGCAATGAATATTGACCAGTATCGAACATCTTTGAATTAATACGCTGTCCTTTTATGAAGTCTTCATAAAAGTTAGCTATAGATGGAAGTATGAATCGAACATCAAGACACTGCAAACAGTGAACAAAGCAGGGCAGTGCTAGTTATAATAACTGCTTCAAATTATCAATCTATTTTCTGTAACTAATTTAGACAAAGGCATTATCTGAGCTCTGATTTATCAAGCACTGTTTGTGATTGCTGCCTTTCTCTATCATAAGACTATCTAGTTTCATTCTCCCAGATTATAACTTCCGAATGATCTGACAGATTTGGCCAGTCCTATATGAAGACCATGAATGATGGTTTCCTGAAAAAGATTATATCCAAGTGTGAGAGCAGTTTGCACTTTTCTTTGCTCCTTTCTCCACTGTGTTCTCCTTTCCTAGAAGGGAAGAGCCAGCAGATCTGTCTCAATCCACTCAGATTTTACTTTACCTTATTTCTATTCATTTTAGGATTGAATTCACAAGATTCCAACCTTTCTTACTCATGGCAATCATGTATGTAAAGTACACGGAGTAAAGTGAATACAGAGAGAAAGCAGCACTGGCTAAGAAATAGGCTGTTGAGGGCTTCAAGAAACACCTGCCTTAAAAGACCAGAAGAGAAAGGCAAGGATGATTGCCAAACAGTTTATAAATTAAGCCTCTTGTAATGCTCTATAGCAATGCAAAGGAAATGTTCCCTGCAATTTCAAGCATTTTTGCCCCTATTGACCTTGTTCATAATTGATGAGCTGCAGACATACAGATATTTCTGAGTGAAGGAGCAGATCAGAATAAAGTCCCATCAGGACTACAGCATGCCACTAATAGGGAGGCTCCGGTGTGCCCCCTAACTGCAGTTAATGAGATATTGCACTCTTAAGTGTTACAACATCATAATAGAATTTAATATTCCTTTATTTTTCCCCCCATATTTTGGGCTATTAGCATGGAATTAAAACAATGTCCTAACATCATGGCTATAACATGGAAATATTAACTAGGAAAACGTAACTCCAACTTAATGAAATATGTTCTCCACTTCAGGCCTTTCAGATACTGTAAAGTTAGGAGTGCAGTCAAACTGTTTAAAGTTTACAGTATATTATGCAACCTTCTTCTTCTAGAAATACCATGAGACCTTTTACTCCTCCATGGTGAAAAAAAGAGTGAAAAACTGCCTCCTCTGTGATATTCTGATATTTCTGTAGCCTGTCCTAGCTATAACAAAGCAAAAATTAAAGGAAAACTTATTAATTCCCTGAAACTACCACTCAGCCTTCATAGCTGAGTGACTTGCAGGCAGAGATTTGATTCAGCTTGTCTTCTATTTGAAATGTTTTCACCTGTGCCATTTCCAGGAACTTCTGGATATTTTATGAGCACAGACATCAAGTGGCAGATAGGTCTACACTATAACCAGGAGCAGGTAGAGTCCAACCCAAGCCCATGTGGTTTCTGCCAATGCCACAATGAAGATGCAAGAGTATGGACTTCAGAGTAGGCTGTATAAGTGTGCCCAGGATCCTACGTGTTTGCTTGGGTGGCTTATTGCATTTAATGTCCTGGCGTAGTGCCTTGACTCTTCCTGCCACCGAATCTTGCTTTACAAAACCTATCTTGGGTATATCAACACCTCTGCAATGCCACTTCTGCATTTGCAGGGCAGACCTTGTGTGGATCGCTGGGCATTGCTAGAGGCCTTGGATTCCACAGGGAAAGGTTCATTCTGAAACACCTAGAAAGAACCAGGAAACAACTCATATTTCTAGCCAGATGTGCTGCTGTTAAGAGACTCTTTGGACATAGCACTGATTTGTTTTGCACGCTAAAGCAGAATTTTCTTATCCTGTCCCTAAGAGATGATCAGCATTGTAGTACTGTAGCACGAGCCTCACAAAGAACACTCTGCAGATCTCTGTCCATCTGGAGGCTCCTCCATTTTCCTGGCCAGTAATGAATCTTAAATTTTCTGAAGATCATTGCTCATCACCTGAACAAGTACTGAAGAGTAAATGAAAATAGCCACCCCATGAAAAAAAATCATTTAATGGCTGAAACAAAATGCCATCAGTGCTCTGATAACAAAAGGTTTGAAGTGCATTACTGTCAGCTCTCTATACACTCGAGGGCTGGCTACTGGGTCAGATGGTGCAACAGTCCATGTAATCTGCTGAATGGAAAAAATTAGGCTCAAAGTGCCAAATAGACGCCCACAACATAATATCAGGTAAAACAAACACATTTCTTCTATCCCCCCTCCTCAAATGTTAGAGAAATAGAGAGAAATTCCAGTCATTTCTCATTACTGTGAAGGTCAGCCTGGCTGGGAAAATTGTTTCTGCTTTACAATTCCCCAAACTGTAGAAAGCAGTTAGAGTTCTGGACAAAAACTAATGTTGCATTCAAAGGGAAAAGAGGCTGATATGGCATGGCTGCAGTAATAAGAGAATTTTTTACTCTTTCCACTTCCCTGTGAACCTAATCAACTGTGACATGAGAAAATATACTGGGCTCACCCAGCCAGAATCTGACTGCCACCTGAAAATGTCCTCAATATTCCACTGTTTGGGACTTTACAATGATCCTTCCGACATCAATTTTGTACATGTACATCAAAATGCCATTAGAAATGCTTACAAACACCTCCTGCTCACAGGCCTGCACTCAGACTCCAATCGAAGCCAGGCTGTAAAGACTCCCCAGTGGTTGACTAAAGGTTTCTTTCGATTACTCATATGAAAGCATCTGGTTATGGAAAGGCATCTTGGGGGAGCCTGGGGGATCTAAAGATCTCCCCCCTGACCTCCTATTGCCCTTGAATGTCATTAGGAGCAATATATAGTGAAGGTACTTTAAAAACTGCCTTTAACATTTAATTAATATCTGTTGACTTATAAAGCTTCCTCACTCTCCTTCAGATTACCCAAATAAGCCATACCTTTTTGGGGTTGCAACTAGGTGGCAGGGAGAGGAAAGGTGTAACTGAAAGGAGAGAATGAGAAGATGTGGCACATGTATCCTATCACGCTCAGTTACATGGATGGGTGTTTCTGCCTTCACATACGTGAACTAATGCACACATACACCACATACATGATACAGCTGTAAATTAATTTAGCCTTGGTAGTATTTAATGCAATTCTTAGTGACATTTTTATTATTTCTCAGTGATGAAAAGCTGAATAAAATTGATGCAACTGAACACAATATCACCCTCTTCTTTTGTTCTAATATTTACAGGGAATATTACAAGTGTTTGACATATAAATTGAGCATTTGACTGACTTTAATAACCATGTGATCAATAAGAAGTGATATTTTTACAGTCTAAGTTCAATTTTTAGAGGGCCAGGGGTCATGGATCCTTATCAAAGCACTAAGGCTAAAAGTTTATTTTCAGAACTTGTAGTTCCTCTTTTTTTAAAGTCTTTATTGGCCTAATATCATTAAAAGTCAAATTTTGCTCATAAAGTCTCAAGCTAGCATTTAGACATTTAGGGATATATTTTAACTGTACTTTCTAGAACCATTTCAAAATCTCCTTATATTAAAAGTAGTGTTGAGTGATAGGAAGTCACTCAATACCTACATTAGAAATTATTCCTTATCCTCAGAAGATTCCGATTGCATACATGTGCTCCTTATGTATCTTACATCCATCTTTCTGCATCAATCATCTTTCAAAAATTTCCCCTTAAAGAGCTCAGGAAACATCCTTTCATTTCGCATGATTGCAAAATGAGAATCAGCCAGACACAACCCAAGCACCAGGCTGCCCTCCCAGGAAAAGCAGTGCTCATGCCATGCTGAAGTGGCAGCTCTCCCATCCAAACAACTGAGAGAGTATCATGTAACCTATGCACTCAGCCCCTCTTCTCCCCAGAGAGAACAAAGCCAGACGAGTCTTGGCTTACACCTTGAATATTTACAGAGCTCCTTGTGGGTCTGTCTAGTACTTACAGAAATTGTTCATTAACATTTCCAACAGGCAGTTCTCTAACTGAAAAGACATACACACTTGGACACAGTTAGAGGCTCACAACCTTTTTGTGATGCTATTTAGAATTGTTTCCTTTGTAAAAGCAACCATGCATACTGGGACATGTAGGAGGGTAAGTTCTGTTTCAGGCCTGATGAACAGCAAACTATTTATATTCCAACAAGGAAAAGTAAAAGCCCTGAAGTGTTCGTTATTCTGACAAATCAGGACACTCACCAGCACGTGGAGACCCTGGTGGAAGCCTCACGTCTGATTCAGGTGCTGTGAAAGGGTTGAACCTGGGGCTGAGATACTGTTTCACGAGATGATTTCACCAGATGCCATGAATATACTTGCTTTCAGTGAATATACAGTTTTCAGGAAAAACTAATGACAAAGACATCTTCAGTTGTCCAGCTGTTTGAAAGAAGGATGCTAGGCATTTTGCAAAGGAATAAGTTCTAGGAAAATGAGGGTGGTTATTGCCTAGATGATTGAAAACCTCAGTCCTTGAGGTAAATCTTTGCTCAGTGCTGGACCATTTCACTGGCATGGCTGACTTTATTTCACAGGGCGATCCCTGGTCTGTCAGCTGTCAGAAGGGGGAAGTGTACTGATCTTTTCCTTTCTACCTTGTGAGGAGCCTCCGCAGATCATTACTCCTGTTGCCTTGATGTGCTGAATCACCCCCTGGGAAACTTAAAACCAGCACCCTCATGTGAACATCATATTCAACAGTGTGCAGCTTTCCAGTTTACTGGAGAGATGTCAGACTTCGCTTTTCTAAGCACCAGGCAGTATTTCTGAAGCCCGCAGTGATTTCTAAACTAAGGATTAAGTTCAAATATTTTGTTACAATTTATTTTTGAAAATAGGCTTAAAAATTCTGATGGAAACATTTATTGCACCATTATTATTTCCACTGGAAATGAAATCTTCTGAAAACTAGTGAGCATTTTGATGGTATTTAAGAAGCTTCTCTTTCCATAAGCTCCCCAAAAAAGTGTTTTAGTAGTACTGAAATCTCCCTGTTTTGGACTCTTTGTTTTGAAACCAATTTCTCAAATGGCATAGGGGTCCATATGGTAACCAGATGAAATTGGACTTCACAGTTTTATTTCATCCATGTAAACCTTTGTCAGCTACCCTGTTTTTTCTGTTTTCTTTTTCTGGTTTGGAGTCAAATATTTATTGAGATCATGGAATATCCTTGGGTTTGAGTTTTGCCTAATCCTAGCAGTAAGACTCCTGTGAAGAGATTACAAAAACAAATACAGCATGTCCAGAAAAAATTCCACAAGTTTCAGTATCTGTTGCTCAATGAGGGGCAAATCTTATCTGAAAATAAGGTAGGTCTTTTGAATGGTCCCGTGGAAAACAGAGCAGCCTCCTGGCTGGCCTCCAGACTTCCAAGTGAGGCTATAACCAGGACTGTGATCTTACTTTTTATGATCTGGAGTAAAGGATATTGTTAACCTAGAGAATCAGATTAAGACTTTCAAAACCACACACTGAAGATGAGGCCTGCATGTCCTTATTGATTCGCAGAGGTAAGTGGAGATGATGTATACAAGTGTTGAAGTGTTGAGCATTTTAAAGTCCTGTTTAGGTTGATGGTTGTCTAAGAGCATAATGCCAGAGAGCTGGGAGATGTTTCCACATTTCACTAGATGGTTTGAGGTTTCTCTGGAGGTTTTTCATATAAATGAATGCTGTGCAAGCCATGGTTACCGTGAAATAGGTACATGGTATCTAGTGCAAAACGGCAGTAACGACTTTTTTCATAAGTAATGGCCCCACCAAATGCATCTCACATGTATATGCTGACACTTCTAACCGTTATCCTCATTTTTACTTTGTGAATAATTGCTCTTTCTCTATGTGACTGCTTTTTCTGCTGACTCCATTCCCCTTTTGACCTGCAGACCCCTCAGATAAATATCCCAAAGATATCCTCTTTGTGTTCCAAAACATAGGGTAGTTTAATGACTTGTGAAAGTGTCTGTTTCAGCCTTTAAATAATTTACATGTTACCATGTTTTCCTCAGTAAACCGTGGTAATGTCCCTTCTAAAAATAATAGGTAAACCCTTCTTGTAACTTACACTTTATACAGCACTGCAGTTAGAAAACAAAAAAGGAATTATCACCTGCTTGACTGGATCAGTAATCTTTAGGAGGCACAGACATCTCTGTAGAAGAAAAGAATTAGGGTCTTTTGCTAACAGGCAACCTAAAACTTACTCCTATGCTTCACTCAGGTATGTGTGAAAACCAAACAAATATCAAAAGGCAGGCTCCTCACTTGCCCACCTCTCTTAGGTAATTGGGCTGCTCTTGGGACTCGCAAGCAACAGCACATCCCAAGGCAAAGCACATGCCCATTTGCCTTCAGAAGCCTTTTATTTTTCTTTCACTTGCTCACTTGGGGCCTGGACAGAAACTTCCTATGGGTCAGACCTGGCTCACAGACCATCAGTTGCATGACTTTGATCTAAATGTGCTTTACTTCTAGCTTCCTTCTTGCTGGACCACTGACTGATGGTCTACACACAAGGTTTTGCTCTTTTCCTACTATTTTCCTTGGTGTGTTTTTTACCACTGTAACCCTTAGTGTTATTAAACTAGTATAATATTAATTGCTTAGAAGACATATAAAGTATTTCTCATAATAATGATATATTAATATGCCTGTCTGTGAAGTTATACATTTAAGAGCTCAGTAACTCATATAAATACAGGATATTGCATGAAGCTGGCTGGCTTGGTCTGAATTTTGGCATTTGCAAACTGTCAGTTTCCTGGGCCATAACCTACAGACATGAGCAAGATTTTCCTAAGAAATCCAGGGGTTGAAATCTGTATTTGTGCTCCTTTGAGGGCTAAGTAATAATTTCTACAGTTCACATCAATGGGAGTGACTCAACTCTTCTGAAAATTAGATCAATGCCTATTCAAGAGACTAGCGTTAGACTTGCACAGCATTATTTAGTTGTAACTTGTCTACACTTCCTTTGTCCAAAGGCTAATAGAATATAATTACAGTAGCCTAGGAAAAATTTGATAATTCAAATTATCAGGCAGCCTCCCATTCAAAACTCCCTATTGTCACTCTCCCCCGACAGCTCTGCCAGGGACAGACTGCTCTATCTCTCACTCATGAGCAAGTGAGATGAAAATTATTCTGAAAAGTAAATGCATGAGGAAACAGGAGGTACACCGCAACACAAAGGATGCAGTGGCCCACAGTGCGCGCACTAAAGCAAAGGTCTTCACTGCATTACTGTCATAACCGTTGGGTTTAAGTCTTTCACAGATGTCAAAGGATATTTTAAATTAGCTTCAACCATTGCATGATGAGGCTTGATTAAAAGAGATGGTTTCTGCTGGGCCTCAGCATGCTGAGTAGTGCCAAGTCTGGGAACAGTGTAATGGAAAGAAAATGGATAGGAATGGGAATGCATTTGGTACTTCATGTCTCGCATGTCCTCATTCTCCTCAACACTTGATGTAGTCAAATATCTTTCTATTCACTTCTGAACAAGATTTAGGCTACAATAACACAACACAAAGGTATATGATAAGCATATTTAACCAGCACAATACTTTTACACAGATTTAAAAGCAGTGCCCCAAGGAGATACAAACTTTTAACTAAATCAGTCCTCTACAACAAAATGTTACAGTGGAATCATTTCTGTATATATATATAAGCCCTCCATAAATACTTTACTATGCATTTGTTTCATGGCATGGATTTAAGTTTGAGAAGATTTTCTCTCTTTTTGAAAAATTAATGGGAACATTTTAGAAGAAAAGAAAGAGAAAACACACATAAGGACCATTAAAATTCTGACTCTCAGGCCTCAGGAGGTGATCTTACACATTTGTAGTTAAGTATGTAGGAACTCTCAGCTGTTTTCCATTGCCTACAGATTACTGATGTTGCTACAGGTTAAGACTGAGTTCTAAAGCTGTTTCTCTTACTAGTGAGCACTTGCTTTTCAACATTTTAAAGTGAAGATGTGAACAAACCTTTGAAAAGTGACTGAATATTTCAATGCCAATATATTTTGCATGTAAAATATAAAAATCTCTGTGTGTTGCATTTGAAATCTGATAAATATTTATTATCAATGCTGTTTGCTTTTAATCTGTTCAGGATATCATTCCTCCAGCTCTTTAGTACTTAAACAAAAATGGCATTTACATTACAATATTGCTTGCCAACAATCTCATTTTCTGGTTTAGTCAGCAGCCTTCATGCTTGATTAGTCTTTAATTATACAAATACCTACATATTAAAAAAGTTTTCTTTTTTCCATACTTTGAGCATGTAATTATTTTCTCTTGCATGCAATAACCTTTAATTTTAGGATTAAGCAACTGATTCTCTTTAGTATGGATGGATTTTTTCAAGTGTTAAAGCAAATTTGGTTATTGTATTACGAGTAGGAAAATTAACTTTAGGAAAACCTTTCATTAGTGCATTTGACAGCACACTGAGCAGCTGACAGAACTTCAAAATATTCAATATGCTTGAAAACAAAATGGATACCAAGCCTGTGTCCTCTGAAGTCAACAGCGACACTGCTCTGAATTCAGCAAGAGAGTGACGGGGGCTACGCATCTTCCTCTTTTCAGTATTCCTTCCTTTTGTAGTATTAGTGTTACAGCAGTACCTAGAAGCCCAATGCAAGATCAAGGCCTCATTGCATTATACCAAAAACCTGTAAAAGTTTGCAGTCTAAAGAGATCAAACAATGGTGGGAGAATCAACAAAAGAACAGAAAGACAAAGTGACATGCCAGACAGTGACAGTGCTGGGACTGCAGTCTCGTGCTCCTGACTCCAGCAACCCATTTCCTAGAGCACTTCGCTTCCTGATGCAAATGCACTTTTCAAAGGTGAATTCAGTAAGCAAAGGCATAACTTGATAATGAGATTAGAGCTAAATATGCAGATGGTATGTGGCAGTAGCACTCCCTCCCCTCTCTTCCCTGCAGTCTTCACTCATGAGAGCATGGACTGCCAAGTTTGGGTCTACAGGACTGACGTATGTTATCTCTATACTTGCTTGTACATTTGAAGTACCAGTGATTTCCCCCTAGACATACTCTTTGAATGTCTATGGGGAAAACATCAAGGAATTTTAGAATGGCTTGGTTTTCTCAAGTTGTGTTTATTTTTATATTTGTTTTACACGAACTGAATATTCTGTCAGACACATTTTGATTGCATGGAGAACATGTTTCATAGTCAGAAGACAGTTAAAAAAAACCCAAGGAAGCTGTAATTCTATAAAGTTGGGGAGGGAGAAGAGGGGGAAACCTTCCTAATGGCATACTAAGCTTGCTTCTGTCTGACTCGAGAGCTATGAGAAACCTCCTGCCAACTTCCCTAGTAGAACTGTTAGGTCTTGTTATAAAGTGAAAAGTTGCAGACAGAGGTAGGATGGAAATGCACACAGCATCTCATTCTAGAGTGGTGATCAGTGATACAAGTTCAGCTTTTCACAATGCCAATCTCATTTTGTGTCTCTCTCTCCCAGTGGAAAAGGTCAGGAGGAATAAAGGCAGTGTGAATAACAAAGACATTGGTTTTCTCCCCTCTCTTCCTCGCAGCATTTTCCTTTCCCTGCCTAAAATTAAGCCCTGTCCTTGAGGAATTCTACAGTGATGGAAGCTGCACCCTCAGATGAATCCTGGGAATGAGACTGCTCCTTCCTGGACCTTGATCCCAGTACATTCTTAATCCTCACCATCTGCCCCACAGCCCATAAAGCACCCACACTGGCAGCTCTGCTTGGCACTCTGCAAGGTGTCAACCATCTCCTGGGAAATGTCAAGAGGAGATCAGCCCTCTACCACCTCCTGTCCTGTTCCAGATGGAGCCACCAGTTCAACAAGCACAGCACTGCCCAAACTGGGAGGAGAGAAAGAAGAGACAGAGACAGCACTTCAGCTGGGTTTGCCTATTCAGCAGGTTGAAAATAGGATTATAAGGTTACTACGGTGAAAATCACAAGAGCATTAGCAGCTAGCAATTTTAATATCACTTGCCATCACATTCATTCAGAATAAGCTTCTGATATCAGTTTAGTGGCCATCCCTACTACAAAGTACTGCTCTGTACTGTGACTGGGCCCATATTTTAGGGCTTTCTTTCTAGCATTTGTATTTTTGCTAAGAGACGAGGATCCCCCAGGTCTGACTGCTTCCCTGGTGCTTGCTGCAAGCATGGAAATATTTCTTAACAGGTGTACAAAGATACTGCAGCAGCGATTGCTGCTTTGAAGATTCTCAGCTCCTTTAAGAACCAAACTGTACCATCACCATTCCTTTAAGTCAAAGGATAATCCTAGCAACATAGGATATGCTATTTTCATACATCAGTTTTTCTCTTCTCAAAACTCATCTTTGCCTTCCAATATCTTCTAGAGAACAGGTTGGTTGTCCAACTGGAATCCTCACAGGATATTTGGTCATGTCTAGGCTATAAGAAATAAAGCAAATTCTTGTCCTAATTTAAGATATAATTTAATGTAATTCCTGTCCTAATTGATGTAAGTCCTGTCAAGGGTGTAATTCCTGTCCTGATTTAAGATGTAATCTTGTCCCAATTTAAGATATAATTTCTGTTGAAAATGCAGATGAAATATGGAATATTGAAATGTTTCATCAAACAAAAACTTGCATGTGAAAATGATGAAGTGTTTCAGCAGATTTCAGATCATCACCATGAATAAAACTATTTTCTTTTGTTAATTCACTATGTTTTAGGCAATTTAATGTAATAAACTGTTGATATACAACTGAAGCTGATTTTAAACAAAAGCCATCTTCAGTTCTTTCCATTTCCCGGGCCTAAAACAGAAAATAAAAATGAAATTTTGGGCGGGGGAGAACCCAACTTGATGGAGTTACATCATTGTTGGCAAGGAAAAATCACTTAGAAAATTCCTGATCAGTTTAAGGTACTATAGTATCAAAACCAAAATTGGGTGTACTTCAAGGGTAAGACAATTTCTGAGGCTGAAAGTGTTCATCTATTTTCTTCTTCTCTTTCATTTACTTCATTTTCTTTCCCAGCTGGTGGCAAATACTTTCATTTCTTGGCTTTGCCCTGGATCAGAAGCAAAAAGTGCTGTGGTGCTACAAGACAGACTGTCCTAAAAATCTTTCAAACCTTGCTGGTCAAACTACTAGTAGGAAGCCTGCAGAAGACTTCTTTATGGTGGGACCCCTGAAGACTCACAACCTATCTCCTTCTAACATGGATTCTACCAGTGACTTCTATTTGTTTTTTAAAAAGGTTATAGCAGAATGTACTATATTACAATACACAATGTACAAATTATTTTTAGGATCATCACATCTGTAAGATATTAAGTTTGTTATTTCCTACCTACTGGACCTGCCTTCTCATGTGCTGCCATATACCCACTGGCTTAAATGATCCTCATTTCCTCATATCCTAACCCACTAGGAGCTCTTAGAAATACACATTTTCTGACTTGTACGTGAAGTGGTAACCTCTGACTTTTTAATTTTCCATTTTCCACATAATTAATTGTTGGTTACTTTAAACAAAAGCAGAAGGTTGCTGGCAAAAGGGGAAAAACGAAACAAGAAGGATATGGAAAGCTCATGCATCCAGTGCGACCCCCTTGGATAGAAGGATATTTTTTTTCCTTTTCCCTAATTTGTTTCTAGTTGCAGCACTAAGGTCAGAATAAGCCAAGAGAATGAATGGGATAAACGTCCTGATGGGCTGCCCGAAGCTGCCTGGTGTTACGGATCAGCGTAAAACCAGCTCTCTTTCCTCTGCCTGGGCCGATGTAACTCACTGGAGTGGCAAATTACATCAGACCTACAGCTGTAACCCGACATTATGATTAATTTGATCAGTAATTTCTCCTGTTTTTCATTTTAATCGGTGTGACTATTCTGCTGTGGCAGGTCTTTCAGATCTAATTAAGATAAATTTCAGAGTAAAAGACTTGGCAGAATTTTCGAGTCAAATCCGAGCGTCAAGTGTGAAGACCTGCAGCACCAGTCAATCAATTTCCAGTAAAGACGGCACGCTGTAACTCAGCAATCAACCCATTAACACTTAAGCAAATTTCATAATCTCCAGGCCTGTGCTTAGTCACTCTCTCAAAACAGTCTGGCTAGCAATAAAAAAAGAGAAAGTAGTAGTATTTTTTAAACACCTGCCCTAAACTGCATCTGCTAAAACCAGCCCGAGAGTCCACAAGTGAACACTTGGATAGATCCCAGCAATACAGCTGAAAAAGGCTTAATTTTAAACTTTAAAACACAGGCTGGAGTGGCCTCTTTTTCCCCCTTTTTTCTTTTTTTCCTTTTGAGGTAGTACCTAGAAGCTGATCAGCCTCTTTCAGGGCTATTTGTACAAGGAGCCTATAATAACATAACATCAGGGCTATACCCTTCCATAATATAGCTCCTCAATCAGATCCAATGAGCCCACTAGGTTCTCTGGGTTCACTTGGTCCACTTGCTTGCAAACAGAAGAATTTCTTTGTCTCACAGAACTAGAAACCTGTGGTGACTTGCATTTTAATTTGGCTTTACTACAAAGGTGTGAGTGGTATGAAAAATAGGGGAAAATAAAGTCATGCTTTGGCAGATTATTTTTTTATCCCTATTTTTTAGAAATATGAGGGAAAAGAGAAATTAAGAGGAATGAATGCTGGCAAAACAGATCCATTGGCTTTTAAACAGTGTCTGAGGGGCTGTGTCAATTTTTCCTGTGCCTAAGATCCCCAAGGGTCCTCCTCTCTGCCTAGAGAGGCTCTGGAGATAGAAGACCTTATGGGATATGGATCCTTTCCCAAATTTATCCTGGGAGGATATTATTTATTTATTTCCCCATTTATTAAATACTTAGGTTGCTTTAGGGAGTTTATTAAATGCTCCCATTTCAGAAGCCAGAGCTTGCTGGGCAAACAGATCCACTTTCCTCTCCTTCAGAGAATTCTCTAGCAAATGGTTTCCTATATTAGCCTCAGCTTCTGCCCCTTGGGTGCTAATAATGCCAGTTGTTTTGCTGGAAGATTAATTTCCTTTGCTTTAAATGTGAGTCAGACACCAGTACTCCTTGTGCTTCTGAAAATAGCAACACCTGCAGAGTATATCTGGATGGGCCAGGCAGACAGTGCTCCAACTGAGAGAAGGTTTCCTCAGGGAATGAAGAGACTTGCTTATAAAGTCTTTTTGAGAACTCTTAAACATCTCTTTGCTTTGTTTAAATGCAGTATTCAACAGCTTTACAGTGTGAAGTCCAAATGCCTCAAAAAACCCCAAACACAGCGAGCTTCTGGGAGAAGAAAGACATCTGAGGACATCTGAAACTCTACTTGGTCCTGTGGATGGATGCAGTCCTACACCTCACTGAAACTTGCCTTTCTGTGGAAATGATGCCTATGCATATCCAGGTACACATGAAGAGTGGAAGTCCTCAAATAAGCCGAGCCAGGAAACCAGCTGGCATGTCTCTTCACTGTGCACCTGGACCAGCGAGCATGGTACAGCACAGTGCAGAGACACCCGGCTGTCCATCTATGACAAACTGCTGCACTGCCACATCAGAGTGGCCTAACTGATGGCAGACCCAGAAGGGGTAAGAGAAGAAAGGAGGCACTGGATGCACTGAAACTCAAAGCCAATAATTTCTCAGGCAGGGTTCAAGTTGGTGAACAGTAATGCTTGTGCAGTTCACAGAACTACTGCACTGGCAAAAGTAGTGCAAACACAAGAGGAGAGGAATCACAACAGCATTTGCAGTGCGTAATAGGCACGTGTGTGTGTGTGGTATATCAGTATGACCTTGACTTTCTAGGTAGTGGAAATTTTACACAAGTACCTGCCTCTTCCACTCATGAAATCACCTTTATCAACCCACAAAAATCATTAAAATACTTGAAGACTACTCAAAAATCCAAAACTGTCCACAGAAAAAGATGGTTAAATCTGTCTGAAATGAGCAGGGGATGAAATACGCAAAATATTCCCAAGAGTTCACCAAGCTCAACTCACTTCAGCTCACTGCAGGAGAGTTTCCATGCTATTAGTTTAGAGCTGATACCTAGGTCTTGCCTGTATCTCCTGGAAACCCACCTAAAATCAGCACTTCAACAGGCTCTCACTAAGCAGGTGATGGGCATGAATAAATGTCCACTGTACATGTCTATATCACTTGTTGCCTTGTGATGTGCAATATCTCAATCCCTGTTGATACCCAAAATTAGGAAATTCTGGAAAATGGATCCAAAGCACAGCATTTGTTCACCATTTATAAAAGATTTCTTTGTCAAACATTACCAAGTAACTTGGGAATAGATTCAGAGAGTCAGACATTGCACAGTGTTATATACAGGAAGAAGGCTGGATGATTTTAGCAAAACAAGAATCCTCCTCCGTGGGACTTCTGGTGTCATAGTCTTGATCAAGCTTTTTTGATCTCATGATTCAGTAAGCACGAGAAAAATACAGTAGGTCTTGGCTGTGAACACAGACATAAAGACAGCCCATGACTGTAGTCCTTGCAAGCTTATCCCAGGTGCCTTTCTCAAACCAACAGAGACTTAGTTGTTTCTTCTGTATCTTAAATATATGTAAATTTATCAAAGGGTCAGTAAACACTGAGATTTCTGTAAGGTAGAATTTTCCTTAATGAGAAGCTAACCAGTGAATGAAGTGGGGGGGGAAGGGAAAGGGTGGTTTTGGTTTTCTGACTTTGTGACTATTGGAGCCTCAGGCATCTGTGTACACATTCTCCCTCATTTACAGCTGAGTGTTTCAGCCTTTCTGCTTTTCTTTTCTCCTTTGTTATAAAAGTGTTGAGGTTCCAAATACATTATTTAAGATTAGTATGAAAAATTAATCTGAAGGAGGTTCTGGTTTTGCTATCCTGGAGTTTGCTATTACTTGGAAGATTTTTCTGCTGTTGTCATCTCCTCACTTCCCTTCTTCCCTCCTTTTATTATTGTTTTTTTCTCTTCATCATCTTCCACCAGCTGCAGTTACTGTAGGCAGGCTTCTGTGACAAAAAGGTGCTTTAGGAAAGAGTTCTGAAAACGGCCAGAATAATTTTACAGTGGGGCAATCCCTGGGGGATTTCCTGTTTGTCTATTCGCACATGAACAGAACAGTAGAAATCATTGGGAATTCTTCTATACCTATAGTGTAGCTCTCCCTTTATAGATCTGGCTGTGGGTACATTCTTCTTATCCATACTGCTAAAAAATACAGTGAGTGCCAGCACCAGAAGCTAACCTCTATTTGGAGCCAGTTAAATATATGTTGCTGATAAAAAGCGCCTTATTCTGGTAGTCAAGCAGAATAATTGGCTACTTAGTACTTGGCTCATCTGATTTTATACAGCATATAATCATGATATTATAGCTCCAGAAATTTAATTGAATGGAAACTCTGTAAGTGGTGGTAACCATGCTTTGAAGTTGCAACATGCTGACCATTCAAGAACCCATATAGTTTGCCATGTAATAACATTAAACATTCACAGGAGAAGTGGATTTTCCCAGAAGTGAAGGGTTTAAAGTGCCCAGTTTACACCATGTCTGTCACCTCTGGATTTCTTTGTCTCAATCCATTGACACAAGGAAAGTAAAAATCAGACTACGATTATCTGTATGAGGAATGTCACCATTCTAAAATGAAGGGATGAAATATCATCATCTACCTGACCCACCACCTCCTGAAACACAGCTCTGGTTTGGAAAATTCTCCCCTGGCTTGTCACCTTCTGCAGGTCAGCAATGACCCTGGTTCTGCAGAGGTTTGCTTTTACCAGTGGAAATCTGGAGCATCATTACTAATGTCAGCACAGAATCCAGGCCCTGGAACCTAAAGCGAGGCTTTTCATCTTTCTCCGCAACCATTAAAAGACTTCCTAAACGTACCAGTTTTGTAGCTACAATCCAGCCCACTGAACTGAGTAAAGCATAGTGATAAAATTAGAGCAGAGTATTGCAGAACAATCTGTCAGGAATCGTTCTGAGACTTTTAGCTGGTGTATGCTGCACAGGTATTATTAATTCCTGATCAGCCAGCACAAGTACCTCACCCAGGTAGACCTAAGCAAGTCGCTTTCATTTAATTTGCCTTCTGAAGGACATGACAGCATCTGTACATTTTCAGATGTAATTGCTGTTATCCTTCAGAGTTTTTTGCAACAAACACAATCATCCTCCTGAATTACTGACTTTCCATGACAATTTTTTGAGGTTGCATTGTTCTAAACTAATATCTTTCAGACAGATCCTGAATAATGTAAGAGGATAAAGCCCACATGAAAAAATCAAGAATTCAGAAATGAAATTTAAGCTGTCAAACTTTAACTTAGTTGATCTTTATTCCCTTAATATTCTTCAAACAAAACCCATTTCATTCTAGTTCATAAAGCACATTACCTTAGAGGCCATAATATTGCTGAATTTTGTTCTAGGTCGATTTTTAAGTCAAAGCATTAGACATTTAAAACCTCCACATTCAAAGCAGCTATTATGAACTGGCTCTATGACCTGCTGCCAAATGTGTGCTCCCTCCTTTTTTTAGTGTTTTAGTTTTTATATTTTTGTGTAGAAAAAACCAATTTCAGATCCAGTCTTGAAACCAGATGTATGGGGGTAAAACAGCTTTCCTCGGCAGGATTTACAGTGGAAAGACAAATTTCACAGAGGGGATCTTACCACTGCTCTGCTTTAGTAAAGTACCTGACCACATCCTTCAACCATGTATAAAGTGCAACAGCAGTTCCTTTGGAAATATTTCTGAGTCTCACTGGTTTGCATATAAAGAATCTCACCATTCTCTGCAATATGACAGAGCATGTTTCAAGTTCTTAAGTATTTCTTTGGGAAGCTTGAGAAGTATTATATTTGCTGTAGAAACACTGCAGAAAAGGCTAGGAGGCCAAACAAATGGCCCTACACACACTGCTAAGGTGAGGCCTGAAATACTGTGCTAAATTGTGGCTTCTCTTCTGGATGTCAACACATGGTGCATTTGTATCTGTCAACAAACTTTGGGGCTTCATAGAATCATAGAATAGTTAGGGTTGGAAAGGACCTTAAGATCATCTAGTTCCAACCCCCCCGCCATGGGGCAGGGACACCTCACACTAAACCATGTCACCCAAGGCTCTGTCATGGCTACTCAAATGGTGAGGATAAGAGAGGAAAGAATGTTAAAAATACTTATCCTCCAATTCTTAGTGACTCTTTAATGCTGAGCCAGAGCTGACAGTTAATGACTTCTCATTCCTTAACAGTTGCTCTGAAAGTGTCCCAGTCACGCAGCTGACTTAGAAGTACTGCTGAGCTCAGCCCAGCGGAAATGCCAGACCTCTCATGCTTGTGCCTTTCATTAAATGTAATCCCAGTTACTAAGAGATTTCATAGAATCCCAGCCTGGTTTGGGTTGGAAGGGACCTTAAAGCTCATCCAGCTCCAACCCCCTGCCATGGGCAGGGACACCTTCCACTAGAGC
>JANHGB010040052.1:0-69329 GCA_026283785.1 Coracopsis vasa | reverse complement strand
CAAAAGTCAAAAACACAGCACTGCACCAGCTACTAAGAAAGAGAAAAATGACTGCTACTGCTGAAACCAGGACACTTGTATATTCTTATCTAGCAAGTACTTATATATATATGGTACCAAGTATCAAAGTCCTGTTCCAGAAGTCTTTCTCACATGCAGAGATTAAATGTCACAGACTAAAGCTAGTGCTCAAAACCTCTTCATTTTTTTCATTCCTCCCCCTTCCTCTTTCAGCAAGCTGAAGAGTCACATGCATCTGTTCTATCATCCACTCAACTGGACTGCTTTTTGTGTTGTTACTGCAGAGGAAGGCCCAAGAGGATAAAAAATCTGGATATGGTGTTTTATCTTATTAGAAAAGCCTTAGTCTTGAGCACTATGAAGATCATGGGTGCATGGCAGAGAACTGAACAAGATGCAGTCGTTTGAATGGGGAGGACTCAAACATTGGTTGATACAATAACTGGTAAGAAAATTATCTGCTTGGCATGTGATGTTTCCAAAAGTAGATCCCATGTTCATGTTTATGCTTCACTTATTGCAGGCAAACTCTTTGAATTGCCTTCCTTGAATGTTAAATAAAATGTTTCCTCCCCCACTGATTTTTTTTTTCCTATTATGTATCAAGGTATTACAACATTATCAGAAAGCATAAGAGCACATAGTGTTCTGTCCCATGTTAAGCATGATGTAAAGAAAAGCCCTGTCCTAAAGACATTCACTAGGACTTGTTGTGGATATGTTTGCATGCAATACAAGCAACTTCAGAATTTCTAGATTTTTTTTTTTTCCCAACAAAACTGAGAGCTCGTTCAGAAGGAATTTAGCAGCAAATGGCTTTTAGGCCCATGTCCTTAAACTAAGCAGGTGTGCAGTCGTACAGTTCATCACATTTCATATGTTTAATTTTAGATCTATAAAGCTCTGATATTGACATCTCAGCTGGTCATACAATAGTCACTCAGATGATAAAAATTTAAGGCATAATACCCCAGACTTATTTTGATATCTAAATTAAAGTAATATGAAGAACTTAGATATATTCTTCGACTTTCAAGAGCCACTAGTTTGATTAGTTCAGATATTCACATCTGAAGTTGTCCGAGACAAGTTCTATTACAAATATCTGCATAAGGTAGTACACATTCTAGCTTTCCAGATTTCCTAAGTCTCTTTATTTTTAGAAGTTCTTTTTCTAATAAAAATATTAATAAGGATTAATTTTATTTTTGCATTTTCACTTAACATGTTATTGAAATATGACCTCTCCCATTATTTTCATGCTCTTTCATGTAGATCAACAATTTCAATTTATAGAACATGTTCTGACCACACCACCCAAGTCTTGGAAGGCAGACGCAGGGACTGTGGGAATGAAGACCTTGAGCCAACTGTAGGAGAGGATTTGGTTCGAGACCATCTTAAGAACCTTAATGTACACAAGTCCATGGGACCCGATGAAATCCATCCGTGGCTCCTGAAGGAGCTGGGGAATGAAGTTGCTAAGCTGCAGTCCATCATACTTGAAATTGTGGCAGTCAGGTGAAGTTCCTGATGGAAAAGGGAAATATAACCCCCATTTTCAAGAAAGGGAAAATGGATGTCTGAATTACAGACCAGTCAGTTTCACCTCTGTGCCTGGCAAAATCTTGGAGCAAATTCTCCAGGAAGGCACGCTGAAGCACATGAAAAACATCAAGGTGGTTGATGACAGCCAGCATGGCTTCACAAAGGGGAAATCCTGCCTCACTAATTTGGTGGTCTTCTACGATGGGGTTATGGAACTGATGGACAGGGGCAGAGCAGTTGATGTTATCTACCTGGACATGAGCAAAGCCTTCAACACTGTCCCGCATGACATCCTTGTCTTTAAATTGGAGAAACATCAATTAGATAGGTGGACCACTCAGTGGATAAAGAACTGGTTGGATGGCCACACGCAAAGAGTTGTGGTCAATGGCTCAATGTCCAGCTGGAGACCAGTAACGAGTGGGGTCCTTCAGGGATCAGTGTTGGGAAAAGGGGTAACGGTTTCCAGCTTAAACAGGGGAAGCTTAGATTGGATATAAGGAAGAAATTCTTTACTGTAAGGATGGTGAGGCATTGGAATGATTTGCCCAAAGAAGTTGTGAATGCTCCATCCCTGGTGGTGTTCAAGACCAGGTTGGACAGAGTCTTGGGTGACATGGTTTAGTGTGAGGTGTCCCTGCCCATGGCAGGGGGGTTGGAACTGGATGATCTTAAGTTCCTTTCCAACCCAAACCATTCTATGATTCTAAAAAGTGAAAAAGTGATTTACCTGACAGGTCCTATCTCTAGGTCTAGCAGGCCTAGAGACCAGGCTTTCCTGGGAAGAGCCACGACTGGAATAGCATCCAGGGTTTTTTTCCCTTTCTCTTTTTTCCAGCAGCAGTGCTACTTTTCCAACTTAAAAGCAAAACCTGTTCCTTTGCTGCACATCGTGCGAGTCTGCAGACACAGTGCAGGAAGATGGGCAGAGGCCAGGAGCGCTTTCATCTTAATGGGGCTCTGCGTGTGTGTGAACATCCCGGGGGGAGCCCTCTCAGGGAAGAGCTTCAGAGCCCGAGGCAGTGTGCAGTGCCGATAAGGAGATGAAACAATAGCTGCGACACCGAGAGCCTTCACACAATTACTTGGTGAGGATGTTACAGAGTCAAGTGCTTTGTGCATTTGCTGCAGGAGCAAATCTGCTCACTCCTGAATGCTTAACTCTTTCTCTTCCTTTACCATGTCATTTAATGCACGGCTT
The DNA here is from genome assembly GCA_026283785.1 of Coracopsis vasa. Lineage (NCBI taxonomy): Eukaryota > Metazoa > Chordata > Aves > Psittaciformes > Psittacidae > Coracopsis > Coracopsis vasa. The sequence goes on along the minus strand of JANHGB010040052.1, from coordinate 66,559 downwards.
TTAAAGGCATCCAAATTTGTGAATGCTAAGGAAATGGCACTTGTATTTCTTGTTACTTGCTATGGTTTATGTTTCCCTGCTTCCAGGGCCACTGTGAGACCTCTAAAACACTGCATTGGAGCCCAATGTGAAGATTTAGCAATGCACAAGCTGTGCTTTGGCAGAGATGGGAAACCTGAGATGTCCTTGCTTGAGATCCAGAAGTGGAGCCAAGGAACTGTTCCCAAACTTCTTCTATTATTGCTGCCTCATTTCCTCATTAATGCCACAAAGATTGATGGGAAGGACTTCCACGGTGCTAATGGAATTACCCATCTAAATCTCCCCTGTGCCAATGGCAGGGAACGCTCCAGTTCTCTGCCCTCACGTTAGTGCTGGGTGAGTAATTGAATTATTTGTTAGCTAGCACAAGTAAAAATCCTTTCCTTTTAGGTCTTATTCTTGGTGGTCGTGTTGAGGGCTTTTCAGTACCTTTTACTTAGACCTGGGTTATAATTTGAAATACAAAATGAAAACATTTTGATCATTTTCCCATTCCAATGCCAATGATGGTCAGTGGTTTCAGCCAATCATCAGCTCTGCATTTTTTTCCCATGAATAAATTGCTGTCCTGCAACGTTTCACCTACCTCTGTTTAATGCACAAAATCTGTCTGAAAGAGCATCTTTGAAATAGATGTTTCCCATTAATTCTAATAGAATTTACATGCTTGCAGTGGGGAAGTCCTTAATCCACTGTTCCTTTGTATGACGTGCGTCACTGGTTGAAGGCAAGGAAGAGGTTTACTCCAGTGCATAGGAAATGAGCTGTGCTCTTCTCAAAGTGCAAGCTGAGAGGAGCCCAGCAATCTCATCTTTTGGGGTCAGGCAGACACTGTATTTCTTGAGACTGTAGGAAAGACAGGGCATGAAAAGACACTTTGAAGGGGACGTGAGTCTCAAAATGCACAGAGGCCATGTAGTCAGAGTCTATATGAGGTGGATGAGGGCCATTCTGGGGGTATCCTTCTTGAAGAGTGAGCAAGGTGCCATAGGCAGGGGTGAGGGGTCAGGCCTTGTGCTCCTTCCCTCCCTCAAGGGTAGTCACAGGTTACCCTTGTGGTAACTTGGGCAAGTTAAACAAGCATGGTAGGAGCTGTGAAGCTCCTGCATGCCTGTGCCTGCTCCTGCCAGGACTTCCACATCACTTCAAATCTGGTTATGAATTTACTGAACATCCTTAACCATAGCCTCGCTACTGCCAATTAATTTCCTTAAATCCCTTTATATTTGATATCTGTGCCAGTGCACAGAACTGCACTGATTGAGCTCAGGGAGGATGAAAGGGCCAGCTCAATCACTTGTGCTGAGCAGAGCTGACTTCTGGTCTACTGAAAATGACTGTGAAGGAGTAAGAATAAATCTGAAAGGACCCATTCTTAAACCAAGATGGGAGGATACAGCTGGGGCTGGGTAGCCTATTGTATGCAACCATTTTTACTAACCTTGTTCAAGTGTGTACACAGATAGCTGGGAATGATTTATTCATTGTAATGGGCTTGATCCTGTGAAGCTGTGAGTGTTACCAGCAGAGGTGACCAGCTCGGCTGCTCCATGCAGTAGGAAGAGAGTTTGTAGCTACGGGAAGGAGAAATACAAGTTCAGGACATTGAAAATAAAAGACCCTGAAGAGTAAAGATAGAAAACTACCATGTGTTTGGGGAGAGGAAAGTAAGCAGGAAGCAGGAGCCTAAATTAGCCTGCAGCTCCCTGGGCAAAACACTCAGGTTATAAATATTCTGTTAGCATTTAGAGCAGGGCTGATTGTCCTTGACACTATCGGTGTTATTCATGCTCGTATTCTGCTTTGCTGACAAAAGCACCCGGAGTATCTCAGAGGTGTGGGAGGAGGCTCTGTGTGGGCTTGGCAGCAAGACTTCTGAATATGCTAGTGAATGAGGAGGCTGCTCCCTGCTCTCCACCAGAGCCTACAGCGCTGTAGGACCCGAGCGGTGGGTTGGGGTGAACCAGGGATGCTGGTTTTAAAGAGCATCTTCCCAAAAGAGCTAAAGCTTTACCAAGGTCACTGACTCATCTTGACTTTTGTGATGAACCTGGCACAAGGGCTTGAAAAGTCATCACCGTTCCTCCCCAGCCCCAAAGCTGACAGGGAAGGGAAAGTGAGGCATGAGAGGAAAATACAGGATGCGGAGGCCCCAGCCGGGTGGAATTGCTGGGAACAAAGCAACAAAACAGTTCTCATTGTCAGAATAAAGCACAGCAGATTTCAGTCTTCAAAATCCCACAGCAATTGCTTTACAGGAGGAACACAGTTATTGCTCCAAGGAGTCGGTGCCTGCAGTGAGCTCCACCTTTCCCTCCCTCTTTGTCATGGCCCTTCCCTCAGGAGGACCGAGGGGCAAGTGGGAGTCAGCAGCTCCCAGGCTTTGTGATAAATGAGCCCAGGCACTGGTCAGTGTTTTCAAGGCTGCAGTTTCTGGGGTCACTGGAAATTGCTGCATTGCTGAATGCAGTCAATCCACTTAACAGCACAGCACAGCACTGCTTCCACTGATCCCAGCCTTTCTGTGGCGTACGGAAATGAAAAGTGCAATCCAACCTCTGGTTCGAATGAAAGTGCTCTCTAATCTGGAATAGCTCTACCCTGGGAGGTGCCTTAAATACGATAGCAGGGCTGCTATAGTGGGGAGTATGCTTTTTTATTTGTAAGGAAAATAACTTTATTTCTCTCATAAAAAAGTTTAGTGCAGAAAGTTAACTTAGGTAATGTCTTTAGAAGCTGAAAATATCAGGAACTCAGATAAAAGGAAACAGTGATTTCTTTTTTATTCCTCTTTTAAAACCCCTGGGAATTCATTTCCTGGTATCATTGTCATAACTCCAGACCTAAGGAATTCATTTGTATTCATGTCAGTCCCACCTATGCTTCCTTAAGTATCGCATGCAATTCAAACTAAATGGACAGTTAAACTAAAGATGGGACTGAGCAAATCAGACTGCAAACCATAGGTAGAGTCAGGAATATAGATAGCCTTTTGCAAGAGCTCCGCTGTGCCATCAGTTGTTCTCTGCCTGGCTGCAGTGTTTTTCTTGGATCATTTATACAAAGAGGGCACTTTGATTTTTGCTTCCATACATGACATATTATGAGACCAGTGTTGATGTCCCCATGGTGTCAATTTAAGTTTTGTCTCTTTTTCTGGCTGATATATTTGCCCTGTAGGAAGGATAAATGGAACTAGGACATGATCTTTAAGGTCCCTTCCAACCCAAACCATTTTATGTTTCTACGCAGCACAAACTGTAGCCATGAAATTTAAGAGCTCTTGCTTTGACTTTAAACGTTAATGGTTACCAGAGATGGAGCATGGCTGGAAAGCCAAGTCTGATGTTTCTCAGGCACCAGTTTCCTCTGAATGGGAGACATTTTGCAGGCTTGGATTATGACCATTGCTGTGTCATTGATTGTCATCTACTTCATGACAACCTCACCTATGTATGTTCAGTCTGCAAGTTTGGTTGTTTTAGAGCAATATGAAGGAGTTTTGAACCCTAGAATCATGTCAGCTTGTTTGCAAAAAGGAGGATGTGAATAAGTGAATGGTGTGCAGTTTCAGCATTTGGGGTTTGCTAGAGGTTTTTAGCTTGAATAAATGAACTCACTGAAGGAATGGAGCAGTGCCTTCTCCCAACATAGATTTCCTCTGCATCTCATTTAGTAAGTTATCTTCCATTTTTATGGGGTTTTATATTTACTTTTCCCTGTGTTAATGCTGTTGGGGAAGAAAAACACAAATGGATACCTCAGTTGTCTTTGATTCTCTCTTAATCTCTGTTGCTTTTGGGACAGATGCATCCTTTTCCTGGCACATAATTTCCAGCTCCAAGGAAACCATTATCAGTTTTACTTAGAGTACACTTTGAAATGTATCATCTATTCATTATTATCTTATTTTGAAGGAAATGGGCCATTTATGATTTTCAAATCACAAGCTTTAATGATTTCTCTCTCCATGAGAATTCATTAGGCTTTATTTCATCATCTACCTAATGCACACTATGATCTTTCCAAACAGCAATTGCAGTTGCACAACAGGAAAAACAGACTCCGTGGACATGAGGAAAAACACCCTGGATAGCAGTCTAGACAGTTCAATTCTGCAAAATCAGAAATCAGATACCAGTAGTTTAGGTAAATTGAAGCTGAAAGAAAGCAAAATCACTTTGCAGACCCAGGATAAATGAAAAGCCAATCTGAAATATCAAACTGACCCTGCTCCAAGGGAGAATAATTTGGCATGATGTACTTGCCAGCTCTGAATGTGTTGCTTACAGGCAAACATCAATCCTGCAGATCAAAGGGAAGGGATTTGAAAGGGCCAGTCAAATCTGGCTAATCAACAAATGGTTACCATGAAGTGGTGGAGTTCAAAATCCTTAGGGCAGTGAGGAAAGCACACAGCAAACTCACTACCCCGGACTACAAGAGAGCAGACTCTGGCCTCTTTAGGGTTCTGCTCGGTAGAGTACCATGGGATAAAGCCCTGGATGGAAGAGGGGCCCAAGAAAGCTGGATAATATTCAAGAATCACCTTCTCTAAGCTCGGGAGCAATGCATCCCAACATAGAGAAAAGCAGGCACTGGAACAGGTTGCCCAGGAGGAAACAAGGCTCTTGATCCAGATGGAACTCTGAGATCATTTTGGAGCCAACACACCTCTAAGGGGAAGCAGCACTGTAAGCTGCAAGGTTTTTCTGGTAGGAGTGTTCTTTTATGCAGAAATTATACAGCTATTGACATCAGTTTTAACACAGCAGCTCGGGGACAGCCTTAATGAACACAGAGCAAGTAGGAATGAGCGTATGAGAAATGAAGGAAAAATAGAAGGGCATATCCTGGCTTCAGTGAAGTTACTGGAAATTTTTGTCATGAACGCACAAAAAAATAAGTACTTTTTCCCTTTCCTCTCTTTTTTTAATAGTGGTCTCGTTAAAGTGCTTCTGTAGCCAAGCAGCCTTCCTCAGATGCTTGGAGTGGCTTGGTTCATTGCTGAACCCACCACCGAGAGCCAGAACAGGAGTGGTTTCGTTCATGAAGTCTCACTGCCGGGCATCATTAGTGAAGTAGGAGTTCTCTTTTCTCATAATTACCCTGTGCAGACATTCCTGGTGCTGTTCAGCTTCAGTTCATGGTGCCTTTAAGCTAAGTGCAGCTTCATAAAAAGCCAGCCTAAGATGTGCAGGGTAAGAAGACACATGTGCAGAGCACAAATGTGAGGGCTAAATGAGAAGACAGGTTGGCAGGAGCTTGTACCTTTTAGTTACCATCGGCTCTCAGGGGAGCTTTGCCACCAAATTCCATTAAAATGAGAGTTTCGACCTTTAAAAGTACCATTCAGCGGCTTGTTTTGTTAAATAAGCCAGCAAAGATTATATATTAGTCTCTGACAGGGCTACATTTGGGTGAAAACCATGCTGAATTATTTATTTTGTCATTAATGTCACATAAACCGTAGTGAGGAGAATTATATGGGCTGCAAAAGTGAGCAGCACTGCGTCAGATTCAAACAAATGGAATTGTTATTCCTCAATACCACTTGTGGGTTGCAGCTGCTTAATGCATCCAGGAGAGGATGAGAAGTGAATGGTAAATCAATGGAAAGGTTCACACCTGAATGATAGCATTTAAATAATGTAAAGGGTCCCTCAGCACACAGTGGGGTTATTTAAGACATTAGCATTTATGGCCAGTGGAAAGACACGGAGGGAAGTGTTTTGGAGGTTTTGTTCTTGTAGCTGCAAACCTCAAAGAGCTGGAGAGGAGCGTACCAGGAAAATGGGGTGAAAGCTCGAACCATGCCTGGAGAAGGGGAAAACAAAGAAATCTTCATTTGGCCAGAGTAATTTTGGTGTTATTGGGTTTTGGTAAGCCCAAAAGGTGTCTTGTGCTGCACAGGGCAGAGGACACAAAGACATGGTGCTCTCTGTAATACTTGAGGCAAGGAGGTGAACCCAAGGCCAGTCTGGAAGTGGGGGCTCAACTCTGTCTTATGCTGCACGAGAGGACACTTGTAAGCCACACTAAAAGAGTTTCCAGAACTCGGATGCTCTGCCTCCCTCTTGTCAGCTGTGGACATACCAGTCAGGGCATCCTGGCTGTTTACAGCTGTGCTCCTTCTTCCATAAACTCCTCATCAGGACTGTACTGATAGGACAAGGGGCAATGGGGTTAAATTTAAACAGGGGAAGTTCAGGTTAGATATAAGGAAGAAGTTCTTCCTTGTGAGGGTGGTGAGGCACTGGCACAGGGTGCCCAGGGAAGTGGTTGATGCCACATCCCTGGCAGTGTTCAAGGCCAGGTTGGACAGAGCCTTGGGCAACACGGTTGAGGGTGAGTTGTCCCTGCCCATGCTTTCATATTGATATTGGGCACTGTTGAATGTACGTGGCCTCAATAGCAGCCACCATCAGCTTACCCAAAAGCAGTAAAATCGAAGTGCATTGGCTGCAACCCCTGCCTTCCCTCTGCAAGCGTTTTGCCACCACACATCAGGCTGGGAGAAACTGGGATTTGGCAGGGATGGTATTTGATTTGTGATTCTTTTGGTGGGTCATTGGTTGTACAGAGATTTATGCAGCTGCATAAAATAGCGTAAGCTATTTGGGTTTCTGTTTTTTCATCTATGAAATTCAGAAGTAGCCTGAAAATTATGTAGTGATGAGAAATACTTTAGTGACTGTACGGTGCTGAGGCACAATTGGAATGTGGTAACAAGACTGAGAAACTTTGGTTTATTAAGTTCTTTACTGCTTTAATGGTTCAAGTTTACGGCAATGGTATCAGAAATACATCTGGGTTTTTTTAAGAAGCTGAGGCATCATTTATTCTACAGTGAGAAACAACAGCCTGTAGGAAGACAAAACTTCTCCTGTAACCTTAGGGAGGAGGTACCTCTGTTCATGAAGGTCACGAGAGTTGGAATATGGAAGATTTGACAGAATAACCAGAGTACTGTAATGGTTGGATGCAGCCTTTAAACAGGCACATCAACCAGAAGGGACTTCTGACAGCTCTCAACAATAGGAAGTTAATAATGAAAGGATGACAGACAAAATTGTGCTTTTTGTTCATGAAAACTAATGAACAAACCCCTAATATGGTAACACCATTGGCTTTAGTGTCTTCAGCTGACTTTCTGATACAGCTATGGAAACTCTTTCCTCTCTTCCCAGGCTTTCTTCTGTCTATCACTCACCGGTCTCCTCACTTGATTTCCTTCTCCCGGTCGGATGCTCTGAAGTTCACGCTTGTTTTTGCTGGCTCCAGGTCATGGGATAAGAGGTAAGCACAGCACCAGCAGTGGGAAGTTCAGGTTAGACGTAAGGAAGAAGTTCTTTACTGTGAGGGTGGTGAGGCACTGGACAGGTTGCCCAAAGAAGTGGTATATGCTCCATCCCTGTCAGTGTTCAAGGGCAGGTTGGACAGAACCTTGGGTAACATGGTCCAGTATAAGGTTTCCCTGCCCATGGCAGGGGGGTTGGAACTGGATAATCTTAAGGTCCTTTCCAGCGCAAACCATTCTATGATTCTGTGACAGCTGAGTCTTTTGACCATTTCAGCAGCCCAGGTTGATGAGGACAACCAGCAGATGGGAAAAGCAGGAGGGGCTCTCCACAGCTACCTGGTTGGAAATCCAGTGTAGCTCCCTTTAACTATGAATTCAGTGCAGCAACTTACAACATGTTTCCACTAGTAGCTGCCTTTTACTGGATTTACTTGATTCGGCTTTGCTGTTATTCATCATCCTACTCATTTCTGTGTTGCTGTGTGCACGTGTCATACATCAAGTGTGACACGTCACTAGTCGTTATTCTGATGTGTTCTTTTTCCCTCTAAATCATGGACAGAGATGCTGAGCAGCATGGAGCCAAGATGCAGCCAACAGGAACCTGTCAGAAATGCTCTAGTAGACAAGGATTTCACCACTCCCCATCCTATTTGAACAGCTGTCATTTAGTCTTTTTTGTTGAGAGATGCAGCACGCTCTGTTTTGATTATGCCCCATGAACCTACAGTCAGAGTGGTTGCATGAATCGAGTTACTCGGTTCAGATAAGGTGTGATGAAGGAAACCCCTCCTAAATACATTTCAGCCTAGGAAAGTAGCTCCTGAGAAAAGCAAAACCAGAATATGCTGCAATCACAGATCTCCATTAACTGTAGAGAAGGGATTTGGCTGCATTACACTGGGTGAAGCTACTTCAGGTTTTGTTCTTGCTCTAGCACTGTTGCTTCTCTGGGTAATTACTCAGTATTTATACAGCGCTTTCTTTTCCTGACTGATAGAACAGCTTGTTTGCCATAGCAACCCCAGTGATGACTCTGCTTCTTAGGCACCAAACACCTTCCAGCAGATGCAGATCAGTACTTAACAGGAACTTTGGTTCTTCTTGGTGGTTTAAAGCAAAAAGGATCTGTCATATTAAGAAGATGCTAAATGGAGAAAATAAGATATGCTACAACCTCATTAACTAAGATTGCATTGTAATCATCTTTAATAATGCTTTTGCATCCCCTGTTGGTTTTGCTTTCCTTTGTCTATGCATGCACTTAAAAAAGTAAAAAGCAAAGATTTTCTTGAGAAATAAAAGGATACAGGTGCAGCTGTTGAAGGATATTTTTAGGCTAGTGTTTGACAAAGACATTGTTAGCACTGCCAAAAACAACCGAAGGTGAGAGTGGATCTGTGTTTCCCTTAAGGGAAGTTCCTCTGGGGTCACAGTGATCCAGACTAAAAGGCTGCTGGATGCTTGCCTGGGCTGTCTGCAGCATTTGCAAGCAGTGACTCAGTTTCCTTCTAAGGCTGAGTGTGCTGGAGGAAGGCAAGGAATCCCTCATCTCTTGGCTGACCTCTGCTTCATCTTTCACAGAGATGTTGGTGTTGTTGCAAAAGTCACAATAGGTTGCTGCTTCTTGTTGTGTCAGTACACAGGGATGGGCTGAGAGCGACGTCTGCCTTCACCAGCAGGTCCCAAAGGTATTGTCTTGGCTGGGAGTTAGCCTTGTTGTTGAACAATACATTGGAGTGATTTACTTACTCTGGGAAGACAGACCTTCCTCTTGCAGGTGTCTGACTCTTCTGGCTGGAGCTGCTATTCAGGCTTCAGCAGTGGGCAGCTGTGCCATTTCAGTGAAAGAAATGGAGAGCATGGAATATTTTTCCAGCCTTGTAATCTAATAGCCAGCTTGTAAATAATAAAGAGGGGAGGACTGTTCTGGAAATGGATAAGATGCAGGAAAGCAGGAAATCATGTATCACCACACACAACAATCCTCAGGTCTGATCACACTCCCTTTGAGATCAGCTGAGGTTTCCCCATCATTTATGCAGATACCCCTAAATGTGCTTATCTCTTTTCCTGGCAAGCTTTTGAGCTGTTCCTAGGCTGTATGCAGATGCAGCACCTGGGGCAGGTCAGCAGCTGTGTGGATGGATTTACAATGGTCTTTTGAGGCAAAGCAAGCCAGATCCCAAAGCTCTTGGGCTTGGTAACAACTACCATGATGCTCAGAGGTCTGGATCGAGCCCTAGAAGTACCAATAACCAGCTGCAACTGGAAGCAAACCCAGCTCATAAACATTGCTGCAAACCAGGCCTGATGCATTTTGCTTTATATTTGACCAATGGTCAGTGTTTTGACTGGACAAAGGTTTTCTTAATATTGTCAGAATCTTCTTATTCCTTTGGGGTTAACTAAGGGCAAAAAGGAAATCATTCCTTTAAATACACTTTCAGATGAGAAAAAAGGAGACAGGAATGTAGGATCTTTTTATAAAGAAACAAATAATTACAAATAAAAACAACCAAAACCAAACCACCAAAGAAATCCATTCAAAAGTACAAAAGAGAAAGCCTAAGTATCAATGCCTTTGTGGAAGCCATGGCCTGCAAAGCTCCAAAGCAAATCATAATCCAGTAATTGGTGACTTTCTGCACCACCAGTTCTGCTTCTTGAAGCAGTAAATTCATCTTTGCATCTCTGTTTAGAGAAAACCTCAGGGTCTTTAAAGCAGAAGTAACAGCAACAGGGGATGGCAACGCAACATCATCTCCTTGGGCATCATGGGCCTTGTGCAAGGTCTTCAGGGATGCTCTGCTGCAAAAAAGAATGAAAATCCATTATTTCTGCTTCATCTGTTGTCAGCACATAAGATAACTTGGTGCAAGGCAATGTTCAGAAGGATTTAGCTTGCCAGTGTGAGCACACTGCAGTTAACCTTGATGTACTGAAACAAAGGTCAGGGTAAGATTTAAGTGGAGATAGAGGGGAAAGTAGAAGCAGGTAAGCCCTGCTTAGCAGAGAGTCTTCTTCCCTGTATGGGAGATTGGCAGTGATGCATTTCATTTTGCAGGTATTTGGAATTGTGAGAGTAAAGGCAGAGCTCAGGATAAGGTATCAGCCTGACCTTAATCTGGAATTCATGGAGACCAGGGGTCTGGGCTTGGTTTTGCTCTTGGAAGTGTATGTTGGCTTTTACAGGACTTGTGCTGGTAGAATTGATCTGGCTGTATTTGATGTTATGAGTATTTGAGACTACAGGCATGAGGTTAAAATAGTTTTAGAGTGTGTGTTTGGGTTGAAAACTGGATAACACTTCTGCAGCATCTGTTTTTTCTCTTAGTAAAGAACAAGACAGAGCAGCATGTGAGGAGATGTTAGAAATACATATATGTATTTAGAAAAAGAGAGATATTAGAAAGAAAGAGACAAAACCCAGGCGCAATATTTCATTTGCACAGTGAATTATCCAGATCAATTCCTGGCTGAATTGAACAGCTTCATCTTCTTGTTGAAACTACTTTGAAATCCACTCTTTTTCTCCCTGCTGCTACTCGGGACCCAACTGTGTAATGACGGCTGGGCTTCATCTGCATGATTTTGGGAGCCGAAGGGATTGTGTTCTCCACAGCTTATTACCGGTAGGACATCCACAGAAAGTGCTTTTCCATTTGCATTCCAAAAATCAGCTTCCCCAGCTGCAATCTTCTACTCAGGAGTTGACACCTGTAAAGGAAAAACAAGTTGTAGCTTTTGATTTTTCTACTGACAGAGTAATTGTTTTCTCTGTGTAATGGGGATACCTGGAAGAGATGCCAAGTGTTTGGTCATTCCTGCCTGTCCGATAGGTTGTATTTTAAAGGGAAATTGAGGGATCTCCACACTTCCATGCTCCTGCTGCAAATCTCCAGGAAAACTGAGATACTAAATAGGTGTTGGCTTGTGCTCCAGTTCCTGTGGCATTTTGTAAAGCCTGCTTTCCTCAAGAGAAAGAGATCTTTAATGCTGTTTAGCCTGCTGATAACTTTCCTTCTTCTTCTCCTCACCTTTGGCAATATCTACCCTGTGGAAGCAGTAGAACCCTGAAACCTTGTAAGAGTTTCTGTTTGTGTGAGTTGTGGGAAGCTCTGCTTGTCCACTGCCCCATATCTCTATCCGTGGGGGCAGGCTGGGTTAAAGCTGGGGTTGGGATCAGATTCCTCTGCCTCCATAGTGTTGGCTGCAGCTACTGCTTCCCCAGGAAGACCTGCTAGAGCTGGGGGGTTTGAAGATGCCCCATACCTGTGTGTGATGTGCTGTATATCACCCCAGGCACCCTAGTGCTGTGGTTCTTCTTGTCTCCCTCCTTGGTGTCACAAGAAATGCAATGGAGGCATCTGCCTGCTGAGGAAGTTGTAGCTGATACTACACCTGTCCTGATAAAAGCCACTCTTCCCTGATCCTGCAGGAACTTGGAGATTGTGGCACAGGCCATCATCTCCTGATGCTTTCCCATACAGGCAAAATGCACAACCCCGGTGAAAGCTGAGCTGCAGCACCCTTTGTTGGTCTCACACTGTGCTGGAAGGTGAGACACTGATGGGGCAGAGCAGGGCTGCTGCCTGCACTGTTGTTGCTGCCTTCCCTCCTTACGCTGCTGCAGCGTTTGTTTTCTTGATGGGAAGAGTAATATGTTGTGACAAAGGTAGAGCAGCAGAAATTGCTCTCCTTTCTGACTGCCCTTCAAGGAAAATCTTTCAGATCTGACTCTCCGGGGGCTGAAATCAATGCAGGCGTTAAGCAACGTGGCTTTGCTATTTGGATAAAATAGCCTGGTTTTGATTAGGTGGGGAATCGGAGGATAAAGGGATTTCTTTTTCCCAGAATTGGGCATAGAATAGCAATGTAAAAAGCTGGATCAAATAGCTAAAGCCAATATCTTCCCCTTGAGTCTTTCTTTTGGTTCCTTTGTAGCACGTCAACTTAAAAGAGACTTAAGCTCCAGTTTCTGAAGGTTGCTGAGTGGGAGGGCGAAAAATAGAAGACAAAGGGAGTTTCACAGCTGCAGCCTCTTAGGAAATTGTGGTAACAACCTGTCATCCTTGGAGTCCTGGCTGATAACGCTTCTGCGTGTCCTTGTGCCTGTTGGTCTTTACCTTAATTATCCTCTATTTAATCTGATATTTAATGATGCCGTGTGACACTGGGTACAATGCAGTCCCTTTAGCGTGTTGTCCCCATCCTGGTACTCGGGAATGCAGCATGGACAGGAGGGGAAATATGCTTTTTGATTACACTTTGCTCCTGATGTGTTAATCCTCTCCGGGCTGCTGAGCTGCTTAGTCTGTTGGCTACGTTTGGGAAATGCAGACAAGAAGCCGATGTGTACGCTTTCGCATGCCTGCAGACATACTTGTCCTTATTCTGTGTTCTTACAACTTGGTGTCAAAAGGAGAGAACAGATACAAAAATGCTTATTTTAACATCTCCTATGTTAAAGAGCTATTTCTACTGAATTGGCATAGGGATACGTGCTGCCATTTCCTCCAAAAAGGTGTTTTTCCTATGAAATACCTGCAATTTGCTTCCTAGATCAAGGCACAGCCATTCACAACGATTGCAGATGGGGTGAGATTCCTGCAGCCCTTTCCTCTGCACTGTTGCACTGCTCAAACCCAGCTTTGCTGCTTTTATCCCTTATACTTCATTTTAGAGGCTAGGCCAGGCCTAAAGGCTCTAGATGGATGACAGGGCATGTGTACAGAGCTACTTGTGACACTGGAGGTGACAAACCTGACCCCATGTAGGGCACTGGCAAACACCTCACCCTGCACCCACAGAGCTGCTCTTAGGCACCAGCTCTGACTCCAGCTTCGATCTCACTTCTTCCCTGATCTGCAATAACTTCTTTTAGCCCTTCATGCCGCCTGCCTGGATCTTAATCTGATTTACAAGACACAAGCTGCCAGGCTACCTGAAATGTATTGAAAGAAACAACACAGATATCCTCACAGATGTGACAACAGAAGAACAGAAAGAGGAAAAAATTCCCTTGGATATTTTGGCAGGTGTATTTGGTGAGGATTCATTTCAAAGAGCTTGTTTGAATCATGTCTTTGGTTAAAAGAGAAAACTGTTTTATTAAGGGTACTTCTTCTACTTCTTTACTGTAGAATTAATATTCACATTAAAAAATACAGCTTCCACTTTGCATGCTAATTTTGCCTGCTTATTTCTGCTCCTTTTAATTTTTTATGAAGTTATACCTGGCTCCCTATAATCCTAAATTCACCATGAAGAAGGAACCTGAATGCTACTGCAAATCTGCTTGCTGATTTCCAGGGTACCTTATGCAATATATGACTTGAAGAGGATGCACATTTTCTTCAGGAGAAGAATTAAAGAGGGTGGAAAAGGGCAAGTTTTCTTCCTTCCCTGCTTCCAGAGAAAAGCTGGAATGTTCAAAATCTAGAGGCTTCAGTAAGAAGATTCATAATGAGCAAATTTCTGAGTATTGTGGTATCTAAATAACATCCTGGGGTTTGGCAACTTGTTTCATTATGTTTGGGGGGTTGTTGTCTTGTTGGGCTTTTTAACATCAGCAGCTGGTGGCACTGAATTGTATCTATTCTGGAATTACACTTTGGTGTGGGGTACGATGCTACAACAGGAATGGGATTCCAGAGTGACGTGGGTTCTCTCCTTAGGGAAAGTTTTCCCACAGCTCATGTACAGTAGCTCACAGAAGATGGAGCTTGTTGCAGGAAAGCTCTTGGCCAGCCCTGTTGACACCCGCTCTGGTCGTGTCACCCCCTGTCCCTGGCACAGTTTCAGGATATTCCCATCACAGGTTGGATCTGGCTCCACATTCACCAGGGAGGTGATTGTGCTGTGACTTTTCCAGCAGGACACTGCATAAGAGGCACCAGGCAACCGCTGCCTGCATCCCAGGGTGCGATTTCTCTCCCTGGGGATATAACAGCCCTGGCCGGGAAGAGCAATTGGATGTAAATCGGTTGTGACATTGTGCTTGAATTAGAAACAGGAGTCAAGAAGTGTAAAGCAGCCTCTGTCACTGCTTTCCTTAGGAGAGGATTTTGCTCTTATTAAACTCCCCACACCTTTGCAAACCTTTTCTGTGCAGGCAGCTATTGCTCCCTTGCTTCCATATGAGCCTTTGTACAGAGACCACAAGATAGCTCTGATGCCTTAAGCAGAAGCCATAAAACTTTTTATTCTATCTGTATGATTTTATTCTTTTACTGGACAGAGAAATGCACCACAGCTCTAAGCAAGTGATGGGATGATCCTTGGTGGACAGAAGATGAAGCAATGGGTAAGTAGTTCCTTTAAGAGCAAAAACCATGTTCAATTAGTCAAGCCTTGTGCCGCTTCGAAGCTCACAGGCATGGCATTTTCAGTGGTTTTATTACCTTTTCTTTTCACTTTGAGCTACTGCTTAGTCAAGTAGACAGTGTCAAATCCTGATAAAGCAAACTCCAACATCCTAAAGTCAAATGATGACATAATGCATCATGCACAAACTGAGCTGGCTTTATTCTCCTTTCCATTCACTTAGGAAATTTTTAATACATCTGAGAATTGAACCATGTCTGTCACTGCAGTGTAGATACAAACTGAGGTAGTTACTCCGTTAATGATTGGAAAGGATGACATGGGTGCACCTTGGGTGACACAGCTTAGTGTGAGGTGTCCCTGCCCATGGCAGAAGGGTTGGAACTTGATGGTCTTAAGGTCCTTTCCAACCCTAACTATTCTGTGATTCTATAAAGATGAAGACAACTTGTGATTTCTGAAGCTCTGTGCATGCAGAACAGCCTGTGTTTCAATCTGGAGAAATTCTACTGTAATGTTCTCCGTCTTCTCCACATTTTGATGGAAAAATCAAACATCAGAAATCAATTTTGATCGTCTGTTTCACATGAGATGATGTCTTTTGAGGTAGTGTCATTTCAGCTGTATACCATGAAGTGTAATGTTTTATCATTCTGTCTTGCTTAGGAAAGTGTGTTCTTGCCTAAATTATTTCTGTGCCACATCATCTTGAAGGATTTCAAAACAGAGCAACATGAAAAGCTCATCTTGAAGTGTTTGGCTTCTGCACCGTAGAATTCAGAGCTCTCAGTGCTATAGGATCTGAGCACCTTCCAACAGCACATTAAACACCACGACTAACATCTGCCATGTTTTGTTTGCTTTTGCATCCTCCCCTTGGGGAAAATGCATGTGCAGTGGCATGCCAAGTGCTGGTCAGGTTTCTCTATAGGAGCTTAGTTTGATTTTCATTTTTCTTGTTCAGAAAGATGCATTCTCCTGAATTTCAATGAGAAAAGGTGAGATGGAAGACCTCATAGCAGCCTTCCAGTATCTGAAGGGGGACTGTAGGGATGCTGGGGAGGGACTCTTCATTAGAGACTGTAGTGATAGGACAAGGGGTAACAGGTTCAAACGTAAACAGGGGAAGTTTAGATTGGATATAAGGAAGAAGTTCTTTACTGTAAGGGTGGTGAGGCACTGGAATGGGCTGCCCAGGGAAGCTGAAAGTGCTCCAACCCTGGCTGTGCTTAAGGCCAGGCTGGACAAAGCTGCGGGTGACATGGTTTAGTGGGAGGTGTCCCTGTGCGTGGCAGGGGGGTTGGAACTAGATGATCTTAAGTTCCTTTCCAACACTAACTATTCTATGATTCTATGATTTACAGAACCGAGTGTGTCTAATGAAACATTTGAAACTTTATGTACTAATAATATATATACAATAACATATATTATATATAATATATAGAAATATAGAATATATATTTGCATACAATATATAATATATATTATATATAATATAATATATATAATATGTAATATATATGTAAATAATAGCAAAACACAAGTCAGAAATATCACTGGAAATATAGTAGTACATTAAAACAGCTAATATACATCCTCCCCCACACACAAATGAAGGCAAATAATCATAAAGTATCACAAACAGCAAAGAAGGACAGTTTCTTTGTTCTGTTTCCTCTCCAAAGGGGAAACAGGAGATTCTTCACATGTCTGCTATGTTTTAAGATCGAGAGCTAAAACATCATAAGCTTGGGGTGAAGGCAGAAAACATCTTATTTTTCTAATCCTCTGGCAGTATTGTTTTCTTTCTTTCACACCTGATCCTAAACCTTCGTTCAAGAAACCTGTATAATTTAACACTTTGATCAAGAAAAATGGGCCAAAAAGTGCTTTCTGTTAATTAAGATATTGGGATCCAGAACAGGACTTCAAGATCTTTTATTAGCTTCTCACCGTGTTCCTTCTGGGAGTCAGATCTGCAGTCAGTTAAATAGAGTGATATCCAGATGCTTGGCAAAAGCCATGCACACTACTCACCATAGAACCACACATCTGAGAGATATCTAAAGGAGAAGGGGTGGTAAAGAGTTAACAGTGGAAGATATGTTTTCTTTGCTACAGGGAAATTTCTGAAGAGTGCTCTTCTTGCTGCTGCCACAATACAGCAAATAAGGGAGCATGAGAGACTGCATTTGTCTCAGTACAGACAGCAGAGTCTGGTTGTGCCTTGACAGTACCAAGCTGGAGATATTTAAAATGTAATATAAAAGTAATGCTCTTATCATTTTGTGTTCAGCATTGCACCCCTCCCTAGAAATCAGCTGACAAAAAAAATGAGTGAAATTATGACAGGCCTGGTGGGAACAAAAGTTTATATGAATGACATTTATGTTAAAGGAAATCAGAGAAAGAAAAGGGGTCAAGCAAAAAATACAATGCATTTCTCACAGACTGAGACTACATTTTGAGATCAATAGCAAACATGGATGATTATAAACCATCTGACCATTTCTGCTTGACAAATCATTTTACCAGTCGACATATCCATGACTTCAACACCTAGCTCTTTTCTTTACTAAAATCTGTGCCAGTAATTGGTGCCCACACCTCAAAGAATCAGTGTAACCTCTGCAAGATTACAAAAGGCACCTTCTCTATTTATATAAAAGAATGAATCAGAGTAAATCATATGGCTAAGCCTTATGAGGTAAGTTAAAACTTGTTTAATTTTTTTCTGGAGAAACTTGGAGGGAAGTTCTGATCTCTTACGTAGCATATGATGAAGCGTTTTACTTCATGATTTCTGAAGGTGCTGGAAAATAGTATTTAACCTACTCATCTACTTAGCTCATATCCAGTTCTTTAACGTAAGACAACTGTTTATTTACAGCACTCCAGTAAACATCCAGTTCAAAACCATAGCTGGGTTTTGGAAAGGTGGTCAGCTTCTGTAGCAGGAGAATGACCTAGGGAGAGTCACATCTGCTCTCTGTTTCTCAAATGGCTTCACAGAGTTAGAAAAGCTACCATGTTGGCTCAGCTACCTTCAATCTTCTCTCCTTTTCCCGTTTACCATTCCTAAGTGACCTGAAAAACTGTTCACATCCAAAGTGCATATTTCTCTAGGTCTAGCATGTCTAGCATGTCTAGCTCTTGGCAAGAAAACCTAACATTGCTTTCTATGACACAACTGTCTTTACTAGAGTGCTTGGTCTGAACAGTGTATCTTGAATTCCACCCAGCACAAAGATAAATGATTAATTTGGATGTCAGAGTTCCTTCTGCAGCAAGATATTTGTGCTGCATCTGTAACAAATCCAGACTCTTTCTGAGTGACAGAGGACAAACACAGACATAACGCTTCTTTTTTAATGCATTTAAATATTGCTGATTCTATGACAGTTTCATGAACCTAGGTATACTTGAGCAATATTTTGGTTGATATTTTTTAATTTGTGTTTCTTTTAAGCTATAAAGTCCTGGATGCATGTGAGCATCTGTCTTCATTGAGAAAGAGCAAAGCAAACCAAATCTCTCACAATTATTGAGGGAAGATGGGACCAAATGCATTAAGTTCAAAATCCAAGAGACAGTAACAAAAATTTTTAATGTTATTTCTTACTGAAGTCTTTAAATTACTTCTTAGGAATTTTGAAGATCTGGTTCATATACGTTGAATTATTAGATTTTCCAGTACTATTGGTCAAATATGCATCCTTGATATATTAAAATATGACTTTTGGGTCTAGTTCTAGTACAAGCAATGGAAAGTATCAATATTCCCTTCTGTCATATGCCTGCATGTAAGTTAGGTCACTATTCCTTGCTTACAATTAATGGTAAAAAAATGATGATCACTGTGGGTAAGGTGAATACAAAAACCGTATTAATGCTGTAACCCACGACTGGCCATAAACTGCCATCTAACAGAAGGGGGATGCAGAACCTTTGGAAATCTCTCAACTGTGTTTACAAAACAGTAACTGATATCAACCTTGGTAGAGACTGAGTGCTCACAAAACCCAGCAAACATTCTTCAGGCTAGTATCTTCTAATATAGGTCTAATTTTTCCCTGTGTATCAACAAATTCCTCTACGATACATCAATTTCTTAAGGTTTTACTTAAAGCACTTGCTAGCATCTGTTCTTGAAGGGATTAGCTTCTCATACTTGCCAGTTGTAACTAAAATGTCTTTTTACACTTATGTGATATAACTTACAGTCTGCTTAAAAGAACTATTTCTTTTCTTTTTTTTTTTTATTTTAAAATTTTCTTATCCTTTCACACCATCTATTTCAGGATATGTTCAAGGTTTGATCCAGTCCCATACCCTCAGGCATTTAACCTATCAAAGTCTGTGCATTTTGAGCCACTGAATTAATAAGGGAGGCAGTGAAGCACACTTTCCTCTCTAAGAATGAGACTGAAAACCTGAACCATTTATGCTCACTTTTCATTAGAAATAGGAATGAGTGTATCAGTCTTTTTTTTTAACCTGTACTGGTCTTTTCATCTTTTCCAACACATGAATCACCTTGTTGACTCATCTGTTCAGCTACCATTTACTGCTGTTTATTCTTTTCCTAATTGCCCTTTCCAGTTCTTCAGTTATAATATGTAATGAGCAAAGAATAGCTTAATTAATTTAGATTAACCAAAGTCCAGATCAAATAGAAGACTAACAAGACTCTAAGACTGTCTTGTTCTTCCATCACCCATGACTAGCGCTGAACAACAGGAAAGACCACGCTGCTATTTTCAAGTCAGGGGTGGTCCTTTATGGTTTATATAACTGCTTGAATCGAGTGATCATGTTTGTGCACATTTCACAACTCACTTCACCACCCACTGTGTTCCTTTTCTCTAGGGCTAGTGTATTAATAATTCACTTCTCACCGAGAACAAAGATCTTGTAACTTAACTTCAAATGCTGTTTCATTGAACGTTATAGCAAAAGCAGTGAAAGGGCATGCCAAAAAGCAGTTACTGCGTTACAAACAAACAGCTTCACTCCCCGTCTTCCATGTATCTCATAAACAGCAGACAGGACTGTCAAGGATGCATGGAAATAAGGTTTCAAATCTTCAGCAAAGGAGACAGGAGTTGGAAAGGAGTATCAAAGAGAATCTGATGGTGATTACTGATAAAACAATTCTACCTGCATTTTGAACTTCGCTGCCACACAAAATCCACTAACCACTCATGTGAGGCTTCCTGAGGAACACTCCTTGACCAAAATAAAAAGCAAAGCAACTAAGGAAAGTTTGCATGACTGGAAAGAGGAGGAAAATCAATCCTGGATTTTTAGGCCTCATACAAAAATGAGATAGTTATGCTGTAGCTGGAGATGTGTCTGGCTGATCAATTTTCAGATATGGCATAAACTGGAAGTCTTGTTATCACCCTTTCTGCAACAGATGCATGGATTCTAGCCCTACTGTAGCTCCCTCTCCAAGCTGTGAGCTGGACTCAGAAGAGAAACATGCTGATCCTTTAGAGAGATGGATATGCTACTGTCTCAGAGACTTTAATGAGCCCAATGGTTTTCTAGCACAGAAATAATCAAATCACAAAGCATTTACTGATTAATTGAATGTGCTACATCTGTTCAGTTTTCAGAGGTAAATATTGTAAAACAATTATTTTTAATGCATAGTTTGACCTATGCAGTTTGACCTTGAAGATGGCAGAACAATGTATGTATACAGAATACAAATTTAACAGCACAAACCCACATAAAATAGATGGGGCTGATAGGGGTATTCTAATGGTTACATCCATGGGGAAAACATCTCTAATATGATCCCACTACCTGGGGGTCTGAGTACTGTGGAAGTGGATTCAATAGTATCATTAGTCCAGCTCTAGGACTTGAGGGGCAATGCAGCCTTGACCCGTTTCCTCAGATGCAGAAATATGAGCTTCTGTGGGACCATTTAATACATTAGTGTATATTTATTTCTATTTGCAAAACATTCTCCCCACAAAGATTGCTGGCTAGCGCAGTGCACAGCCCTGTGGGAATGAAGCCAGCATTCCCAGGTGGGACGTACCTCCTCTGACACTGCAGGCACCCAGGGTAAAGGCTGTCCTTTTAAAACCTGGATGTGCAATCCTGGAGAGGAACTACAGCTAATTAATAAAAAATTGATGACTTAGGTAGCTACATTTGGCAGGTAAATGTTCTCTCACCCATTGAAACCTGTGACTATAATTTTCAAGCTGTATTTGTAGAACTACTGACTGTGATTTTCTAAACATAAGTTTATTCTGCCTTTTATTTCCTTCTCTGTATTTTTAATTTTTTCTCTCTAAGACATAACTTGACTGACTTGAAAATTGTATGCAACCTTGTATAATCCATAATGAAAAATGCTGTGTTTAATTCAATAGACCAATGCTTCTTCCTCCACCTAAGTAAATTTGCCAATTTCTTTGGCTTTAAAATTATCATTTTATAAAGACCAAACTATGCATCAGCTGAAAAGTTTTAATCTCACTTACTGTCATTCATTTCCTTCAACAGGAGGCCATTGCTGTTTGTCCATCGTAGCATTTTATTGCATATACATATGCAATATTTTGTGAGATTTTTTTTCCCTAGAAGAAAGATGTTTTTTATTCAGTGATTATAAAGAGTCTGAAGTTACATAGGCAGCCCAGTTCCCTGCACTCGCGAATACTTTAGCATGGTTGAAAGCCATGAAATATTTTGGAATGCTTGTCATAGAGGCAGTACAGGCATTATCTTGACCTGAACTAATATGCTTTTTAGCCTCTGCAGCATAAAAGGTATTTCTGACCCTTTTCTGAAAACCTAGGAAATAAATTCACTGTCTGAGAAGCCTGAAGGTCAGGATGACCAACTAATAAATCAAATGCCAGCACGTGCCAAAAGCAGGTATGCTCAAAGCTAAAAATGCAACCATTACACTGATCATAAACAGTAATTCTCATGGAGAAAACTACTATATGGAGGAAAAGAGAAGAAAATTAATAAAAGAATATCTTTTGGAACATGAATAAAATCAAACTTGGTTTTTTTACAAGTTCATTCAAAGTACAGTATTATATATTTGAATATTGATTGAAAATTTCCCAGTCAACAGAAAAAAATAGGAGAAATCCATCTTCAAGTTCATACCCAGAAATAGAAACTACTTAAACTACCCAGAAATCACTTAAATCCAGTAGGACTGGGAAGGGTAAGCACATGTGTAAGTAGTTTGTTGAGTGCGATTGCAGTTTGCCTTCCAAAGATCTTTCTAAGACTGATTGCAAATCCCAGCTGGAAAAAAGAAGCCTTATTCCTTGCAATGAATTTTAGGTCCGAGGCTGGGTGGATGGTGGTGGTTGTTTTTGTTGCCATCATTGTTGTTATTGTTATTATTATTATTGTTATTGTTACTTATTGTTATTATTGTTATATTGGGTTATGAAACTAAATCAGGGGTATCACATCCCTGAACTCAGAGCCTATGACTAATGACTAATGACTACAAATGACTAATTTGTACTAGATCAGTTTATAGCAGAAGTGCAAAGCCTGTATAAATGCTGGCATTCTAGAGTTGGAAACATTTTACATATGCTTTGTACAGATAGGAACAGAGAAGGGTAACAGAGATTTGAATAATTTGTATTTTGTAATATCTCCAGAAAAAAAGCAATTTTGTTAACGCAAGAAGAAAGACAATTAGTTTGGAAAAAAATATGGGCCCCTTAAAATTATTACAAAGTGAAAATTACATGTTCATTATCACAGATAAGTAGCAAATTCTTAAGAACAGGAATAGTTTAAGTGTAACTTCAGAACAGGAAATTTCTCTGTGGGATATTGTACTAAAATGGACTAAATTATCACTCTGTCTTAACTTTTTTCTATTCAGTAATTTACTACTATTGTTGTCAGCAATTTACTAAGAGTGTAGAGGGGGAAGAATTGAAAAAGATTTGATTAAAGAATCCCTTAGAAACACAACAAGCCTCAAAAGACACCTCATGTATTTAAAACTTTCAAGTCAATAGGAGACTTGCAGCTTCCAAATTCACAATTACGTCCCATAGCCAATTGTTTGCCGCAATTATCTCTCTGAGCAAGGTGTCCTGTTACCAAGAGAGGTATTGGAAAAGTCAGGAAAAGTAGAAGGGTTCACCTGCCAAATAAGAGTTGCTCCATTCTTACGAATAAACAAGCAATCAAAATCAATCTGAAATCACTTTCACTGCAAAAGTCTTTGCTCAGTTTTCTAGTCAGTTTTTCTTGGAGTGGGACAATGAGTTTAGGGGATTACAGATAAAAATAGAAAGACTGATAGTAAGGAAGAATTAAACTTCACAGAAGACACAGGACTTCTACACTGGGTAGCTATCTTCTTTAACGCACTTAAACTTTGTTTTTCAGACTCTTTCAAGAAAAATGTTATCACAGAGATCCTCAAGAGCTAAAGCATTGCTAAAAAAGATTTTGCTCAGACGTCTGGGAAAGGCCTCATTCAACATTAAAATCTCAAGTCTGTACATTGCTTACACTGCTTTACATGAATGTTGGGAGTATTGAAAATTATCAGTAAGGTAGTACTCATAGTTACCAGACATGGATAAATCTCTCTTTCTTTCCAAAAGCTGACTTTATACCCTGTTGTGCATAAGCCTTGCAAGGTTGCATCATGTACGCTACAGTCTCAGATGGTCTCAGACAGTACTTTAATCAATAGCATTAGTAAACAGAAAATAGTTTCAGCTAGAGACAGAGAAGATTTAAGTTAAATAAGAGGAGTTGACCTTGTCAGAAACTGTCTCCAGTGGGCATTTTGGCTCAGCCTTTTGAACTTACAGCAGATAAATATTCTTCCAAATGTTTGGAGACATATTAGGTCAACTGCTTCATATCACTCAATGAAACTACACTACCCTGCCCAACAGTGTGTGCTATTGTCATTGAGATAAATAGTCTTGCTACTGGTACAGTGTTGTAAAGATGTTATTAAAGTAATATTTGAAGTCTGACTGTCTTAAACACTTGAGTAATTATTGAGAATTAACATAAATGAAGAGATGAAGAAAATCAGGACAAAAAATAGAGTCCTTTTTTTACATAAATTTCAAATTTTCATCAAAACACATATACAATAAAATGAATGAACAAAATTCCCTGTGGTTCACTGAAGAATTCAGAGGGAGTAGTCTCAGTATGACAAAAGTTTCAAGGTAAATGCATTTATCTCAATATTTGGGATATTTCAGAGGAAAAAATCAGAATTGTTGAGAAGAGGTAGGTTGTGGTAACTGAAGAACTTTCCAGGATATTAGGAAGACCCCAAGAAGTATCCTGCTGAATTGAGTTAATATTCTATTTAGCACAGGATCTGGTTTCTGGCCAGACAGATCTGCATTCAGCTTACCATCACTTGCATGATTTTCTTGTTTGTGCCTTCCCTCAGTCTCCTCTTCCTCAAACTAAATAGCCCAGACTTTCTAGCCTTTTCTTCTAAAGTAGCTTCTGCATGCCTTGGATCATTTGCACATTTTCTAGTACCTCTTCATCTCTCTTGAGATGTAGAACTGTACACAGGCTCAAGGTGCGACTATACCACGGAGGTTTTATAGTGGCAAAATGGCACCTCTTTTTTCTCAATGCTCTCAATCCTCTGTTGTGTATAATAGAGATATGGGATATTATTTAATGTAATTTTGCCACATCATGACCAAGGACTGTTACACACACTCCATGCACAATGGCTTTCACACGTGAAATCACATGCTGCCAGTTCAAAACATCACTTATATACAATAATTAATTCTCCAATCAAATAAAGTCACAAGGAAATAGACAACGAGACTAATCTTTTGCCTGTTGGAGCTTGTTGCCTCTATGCTTTTTCAATGAGCTCACTGCCAGATAACTACCTCATTCTGAATGGAGAATTAAAAAAAGAAAAAAAAGAAAGAAAAGAAATAAAAAAAAAGGAAACTAAGTCTTTGATACGATTATCACATTTTGGCAAACTCTCCTGTAACTTGGAGTGAAGAACCATCCTTCATCTCAGTACTGGCTGTGTGAAAATACAATTGCCGTGCTCAAGCATAAACTCATTTCTTCGCATTTCCTCAAGGTGAGCAGGGATGAAAAAAACAGATAAAACCAGGATGTACCTGAATCATTCCAGCCATATAGGAGAAAAGGTGTGCTGAAGTTACCTCTGAAGTGGGGTAACTTTGGACTTTTCCCTCCTGGATCTTCTAAAGGCATTTGTGTTTCCCCAAGGCACAGTGTGTTCAAAGGGGATGGGCAGAACAAGGAAGAGGGCCACGCTGTCCCCACAGCCGCACAGCAAGATATAACCAATCCCTGAAGCATTTATCTATCTATCTCCAAAATGTGGCTGAAAAACAGATTCACTGGAAACTTATGTATAGAGCGACTAGCTATTTTCTTTTCTCATCCTTGTTATACAGCCTAGTTAAAAGGAAGATGTGTATCTAATTGGTCTTACTGGGGCAGAGATTACACTGGAAAAATTAGTTGTTTCTAATTCTGCCAACACTCTCTGCATGTTAATAGCTTAATCTCTGTAATTTTTATAAAAGCAGGATTGTGCAGTATGCTTTCTCATCTCCCACAAACTCAGGTCCTCTCTCTTACCTTCATGCACTCCCTGGAAATAAAGATTTCTCTCAATAGGGTAGCATGAATCACTTTTGATGAACATAGCTAATAATGTAAGGTTCACAGAAAGCAGAAGCAATGACTTTTATTTTACTACTGTCCTAAGGACTTGGCTCATCAACTGGGCAAGAGTATGTGAGGGAGAAAGATATAAAAATCACTTATAATGCTGAGCATAATAAAGACAAAAAAAAATTATGCAAAATCTGGAAAGATATTTCAGGAAGTCCAAGAATTAGTCCTATCAACACACCTCAAACTGTCAAATTAGGGAACAAAAATGTATTATTTTTTTCATATTCTCTCTCCACTTGTTGCCACATATGTTGTACTTCTGCATTGTGCTAAGCACCCATATGGCTCTAGTCACAGCAAGGTTTCCTTTTTTCAAGTCCTAGTAGAACAAACCTTCTCAAAAGATAATTTTATTTCAGTAATGTAGACATTTTATATGTTTATTTACAGTAACTAAGGTGAACAAGGGCAATTTCTAACAAAAAATGATACTTGCATTTTTGAATATCAATTTAATAAAAAAGAAGTTTGGAATCTAAATAGAAATTGAGAGTCTAATTATGTGGTTGACACATCTTTACACTGGACAGTTTTCTGACAGTATAGTCTGTGATTAATAGGGGCATGAATATGGAAGTGACTTATTTTTAAAACCAAATATTTTTAGCATGCATGTGTCCTACCATATATTCTTCCAAAAACACTGTAAATCAAGTTTCAATTAATATCTTTCAAAATTACAGAAAACACAGGATAAGGACCTAAATTTTGTGCTTTTGTAAACCAGGACAGAAATAAGCAGCCAAAATCAATGCCGAAGATTTCAAAACATAAATCCAGCTGTGAATCACCTCTTGATTCAACATTTGAGAAGTCTATTTTTGCATGAGCAACTATTAGCTTCAAATACACATACAAGGTTAGATATTCCAAACACTACTATATTTGGGGATTTTTTTATTCAAACCATTGTTAGCACCTATTAGTAAACATGGAGTAAAAAAGAACCCCCAAAACAAGAAAAAACAAACTCCAAAACCTAAAAAAGAAAGACCCCACAACAAAACCAAAAAGAAAACCTTAACCTTCCGGTTTGATGACTTTTTTCCAAAATCTACCTGAATACATTTGGGAAGTGAATAAAACTTTTGCAGGCAAAATGCAAAAGGTAGATATTCTACCTAATGCAGGTACTTTTACTTTTATTGAGAGCATGCTTGAGTAAGAATTTTATAAATGCTGTTAATATAAAGCATGTTAAAGTTAGTCTTGTTTTGTTTTTCTGCGAATTTTATCTGCTTAAGTTATTATATTAATGTCACAATGCTGCTTAGTAATGTTTTTTCACATAAATTTTCCAACAAACAGAAGCATATTCACCATGATATATATTCACTAAATTTTGTTTATTTTCTGAATCTCATTCTGAAAATTAAAATTTCTCTGTATATTTGTGGCATTAAAAATCCTTTAATATTCTTTTCAAGCTTGTCAGTAAAATGTCAGTTTGGACATATGACAAGCATTATTTTAGAGAAAAAAAATAAAAACAAAACCAACATATATTCAATTTATTCACAGCTTTTATACAAAAGCTGTAATAATGCGCTTCTGAAATTATTGTATTAATGCAGAACGCATAAATGGTGCAGGTAGTTTTAAACGCAGCAGGTATTGGTCCAATTTAGAATTGCTCCTTGCTTTCAAAATAATGTTCTTTTAGAATCTAATGCAATGCTCATTGGAATCCAAACGAGTGTCTGAAAAGCAATTTTATTTCTTGTAAGTGCATGTATAGTATCCATGGAAAAATATGAAAACTAACACCCGAAAAAAACAATCTTCTCTTTCACAGACATTCCAGTAGTAAATAAAAATGTGGTTTAGGACTTTTTTTAACCTGAATGGATTTTTTTTTTTCTCAGCAGTTGATAACACCTTCATGTTTGATCCAATACATTCTTTACTGAAGTTGGAAATGTCTGATCCTCTAGATATTTGATTGTCAAGAAGATATTAATTTTATCATAACATGGATATTTTTTTCCTGAAAAAATATACACAGCTGTGTAACTGGTTTGATATTAATACACAAAATAATGCAAAATATTGTTTTAGAGAAAAAAAAAAAACAACAACTTGTTATACTTAGTCCCAGAGAAACTGAATTTTCTTAAATATCAAATTAACATTTAATTAACAAATTGCCACAGTGTATTCTTAAAGAGAAATTTTGGTGACATGTAAGACCTTGTACAGTGAACACCCAAGAACACTATTGCAAAAGTTGACAATGTTGCTTCATTTTTCAGGCAAGCCTAAAGGTTTTACCTCAAGGCTACATTCTTAGATATTTAGTTTAGTTTATTGTCCTGGGTTCAGCAGTAGCAGTCATTTTTCTCCTTCTTAGTAGCTGGTGCAGTGCTGTGGTTTTGACTTTCAGCCTGGTAACAGCGCTGATAACACCGATGTTTTTAATTGCTGCTCAGTAACGTTTACTTTGACCAAGGACTTTTCTGAGTCTCTGCCAGGGAGGAGGGGAAGCCAGGAGGAAGCAGAGACAGGACACCTAACCCAAACTAGCTAAAGAGGTATTCCATACCATACCATGTCATATCCAGTATATAAACTGGAGGCAGTTACCTGGAAGGGCTAGATCACTGCTCGGGTCGGGCTGGGTATCAGTCAGTGGGTGGTGAGCAATTGTATTCTCTTCACTTGTTATTTCCCTTATCATTATTGTTATTGGTGATAGCAGTAGTGGTTTGTGTTATGCCTTAAATACTAGACTGCTCTTATCTCAGCCTGTGGGAGTTACATTCTGGGATGGGGGGGGAAGTGAGCTAGCAGCTGTGTGGTTCTGAATTACCAGCTGGGCTTAAACCACAACAGTATCATTGCTAAATAAATAACAAAGTAAATTTCACAACAAAAAAATCCATACAATTCCAATGGCTAGTTGCCTTGTTTTGCATACACGCCTTCTACCTTATATTATTTTTTCTAGTTCTAGAGAAGCAAGAGAATAAACATCTTCAGGTTACAGATATGCTTTTCTTACATCCCTTAAAGTTTTAATAAGATACACTTAAATGTGCTTATAGCCAACACTGTAATAAGGAATACATCTTCTATCTTGTTTGTCAGATTTCATGTTTGAATCTCTTTCCCCTGAGGGTAGGGGGGAAGCGGAAACACACCCCAAAAAGCAACAAAACCCCAATAATTGTATGAATTTTAAGGTATTTCATAGCATAGATAAGGATAGTTGTTCAATTATTAATTTAATGTTCAATTAAGCTGTGGGCAGGGGAAGAAATACATTCAGATATGCTTGTGCTTCTGTCCCAAAGGACAGAAAAATTAAATTTTAAAATGGATATAATAAGAAAACAATAGAAAGAATCTGTTGGTTTGAAGAATGAACCAGATGTAGCTTCTGAGGATGTAGGCCCCTGGCTTGATTTGTTTATTTAACCAAAATGCTCAATAAGCACTAAAAAACAAGGCAAAATGAAGAGAGCAGGAAATTATTCATAGAGGGGTTAGTATGTGTGTATATGCATTTTCTGAATCTCTCAAAACCAGATGCAGATAGATACAGAGAATGGTATTCTTGATACAGCTTTCATTATTAAATTAATTAATAGTGTTGCTATCATAATAAAAAGAAAGAAGACTGAATTTGAAGAGGGAGGTAGTTGCAGCCTTACAGATTAATCCAGAACAATGAAACTATGCCTAATGTATTAGCATGAAAGAGTGTGAAGTCAGCAACAGAAATCAGGCACCAAATAAGCCTTGAAATCCTGATACATTGGCATAAAGGGTCAGAATGAAAGTTCACACAAGAAGATAACTACAGCAGCTAAGCAGCAAAAAATGGATGTCTGCAATATCTTGAAGGTCAGAAGAAAAACCTGGATTTCTGTGAATAGAAACACAGAAGTGATTTAAAGTGAGATTTGTCAGTATGACTGGTAAGACAGAATTTGGACAAATGTGACTATAAATGTGTATGGACAGGAAAAGAATCTATGATACAAATTTTAGGTTCCATTAATTAATTAACTAGGTGCAATAATCAAGTTCTTAACTTGAAACTCGTGAACACAGAGTAATACAGCAGAAATGTCATGGAGAACTGGACAGAAGCGCCTGTACAGGTGAAAGGAAAGAAAGTGCTGAAGAGAAGCCTCAGGCTAGGAGTGGGAATGAAGGCAGGGGGTAGAGACTGTTGCAGTCGTAGAAGTAGCAGAGAAGGAAAGCCAAACCAAACAAATCAATTGATTTTTCTGTTCTATACGATATTTAAAATGGCTGACAGGCTTTCAGAAGAGAGACTACAGTGTATCATCTGGTGAACTGGAGATGGTAAGTCCTCCAAGGTAACTGTATGGGACCACATTGAATTTGTAAGGAAAGACTGGCCTCCTAAAAAGGAAATGCAAATTGGCAGGAAGGGAAAAGGTGGAAGATCTGAGATGGATAAAGAAGTAGGACTAAAGTATGCTCACTGCTGACTGAAGGATGCTATTTAGATCAAGACAGGGGAAATACAATATGTCAAGAAGACATAAAGTGGTTCCTACTGCAAATGAAAAATACATGCTAAGATGGTTTGCACAATATTACAAATACTGGAAAATAAATTGTGGGGAAAAAATATACTGAATTATCTTCATGTTATTTTTTAATCAAAATATATGTAAGCATCCTCACAGAGAACATATTCAGAAATGAAACATTTTTCATAAACAAGAAAATAAGAGAAGAAAGGGCCTCATCATCCTATACCCTGAGTAGACCTTTCTGCAAAATGTTTGTGCTGATTAAGCTTCATCCAGGTAGACTAGATGCCTTCTATCTCAGCTGAAGGGAAATGAAGCTTTTTTGATTTGCATGATTTCCTTTCCCATCTCTACTTTTCTGTGACCTGCAAAAATTGCTAACAATAATACTGATAAATTCATAGAAAAATAATTCAGTTGCTACGTTGTCAGAGCATTGATATTTATAAAGCAAGTAGATGGAATACTGCTATTAAAAATATTGTACTGAACATGGCAGACTCCTGGATTTAGAAAAGCTCTTGACAGTATGCTTAAGATGAAGAGACTAAATCACAGTTAGGCCAGTGGTTTCAAAGACTTCTTGGACTGAGATCTAGTGAGGTACAATGTAGTGCAAAGAAAAGCTGAAACTGTGGAATGCAGTTTTGAAAGATTTTTTACACTTGTGTAATTCCACACAGGTTTTAAACCAAGCCATATTTCTTCTCCCCCTTCTCAGCTTCAATTTTAAATGATTTAGTAGATGCAGCCTGACTTCATAGCACTTAATTGAACTCTCCAGGGACAGGATACAACACGGAGTGCAAGGTTTTCCCTTTGCCAGCAGTTTTCCAGGCACTCCTGGTCCCTAGGAAGAAATATGGACAAAGGGATCCCTAACTGTAGGAATTGTGCTGTAGGCCAGAAGTCACAAATCCCTCCTCAGTTTGGTAATTGCACTGTTACAGCACACAGAACAGCCTGGCCCCTGACCCTGTTGAGATCCATTGCACCTCCAAGGTCTGCCCTTGCCCCTGGCACCTGCGCATGGCTGCTGGCTTTGGCACCATTTTCATTCCCTTTACCGCAGGAACAGGCAACACACTGGGGTAACAAACTCATTCAGACACCTCTGTATTTTTCACAGGTGAGGCAGATCCCATGAGAAAAGTTTGTACTAAAAAAAGAAAGCCTACCTATTTTATTTTATTTTATTTTATTTTATTTTATTTTATTTTATCTTTGTTTTGTTTTATTTTATTTTATTTTATTTTATTTTATTTTATTTTATTTTATTTTATTTTATTTTATTTTATTTTATTTTATTTTATATTTTATAACAGCATATGCTCCTCTGTGTTGCTTGTTTCCAAAAAGACTAGAAGCCAGCGCCGCTCCTCTGCTATATCTGAGCTTGGCTTTGGGGTGGCCCTGCAACTGCACCTCAGCAGCGTAAATAAGTTTCCCTTTGGGTGCAACCTAGGAAAGTTGCTGGGCTGATACTGCTCGAAAAAGACAGGAAGACTTTCACTTTTGAATGCAGTTCATAGGAAAGTTAGGCACAGAGACTGAGGCTTAGCATTGATTTGGTGTCTCAAATTTGTCGGTTTTAAATACAAGCATTGACATCAGGAAGCCTCTGGTGAAAAATGGGTCAGGTTTAATTTTTTTTTTTTTTTTTAAAGCAAGCCTTTGGCCTTTATACTCACAGACCAAGGACTGAAAATAACAACCAGGACAGGTGCTAAGGACTCAGTTCAAACAGAACACTCTGAAGTTTTAGAGCTAGAGCTTTCCTACAGCAGCTGTAAAGGATCACAAAGCAAAAAAGTTTATTGTTAGAATAAAGATTATTGTTAGAATAAAGAAAAAAATTATTGGCCCAAAACCCTCTCTTCCTTCATTTAATTTACTACCATGTCTTCACCAGGGCTCCTCCTGCCTGGTTTCCTTCTACAGCTTTTAAAGAAATTCAAATATTTCCACAGATGCCCTCATTAAACAAGCTCTGTCATTGCTTATGTGTTACAGTTTCAGAGGCTCTCCAACCACGGCCCTAGATTCAGGGCCTGATTTTAAATTGTTCCTGTTCAGTTGTTACAAGCTGCTCTTTATGTATTCATTTGCCCCAGTTTAAGCTTTGGTTAAAACTGTCTCAACTTACATCATGAGATTACTAAATTACACTATATTTACTAAGCAGGTTGCAAACTGGCTTAACCAGGACTGTCTTTGAGTGCCCTTAAGTAGACTAAAATCAATTTAGATAGCTAGCTATAATATTTCAGTAGAGTGTAAGTAAGGATATATAGTAATCCTTCTAATTTGAGGATTGCTAGGTGACTGCTAAATACCTTATTATATCAAAGTAGGGACACAAAAATTATTCTCCTATTTGCCTCGTTTAAATAATAGAAACATATAATTTCCTAATTAAACCTTTGTAAGTTTTTCTTGCAAGCACCAGACCCAAGAAAGTCTTCACTTGCCCATATTTATCACACTGTGACATATAGTATGTATGGAAAGGATGCTGTAGTGATTATGGAGAAGAAAAAGAAAAATGGGGGAGAGGGTTCTTGGAATGAGAGCTGACAAAATATGTGGGGAGAGGGGTTAAGGACATACATCATTAAAAGGAAAGAGCAAGCCCCTGAGCTGAATAGATCCTGTGGTTCAGAACATATAACAACAACTGTGATCTGTAAAAAGAAATGGAGAGGCATTACAGGGGATCTCTAGGGTAACAGAATTTCTGCATCATCTGTTGGTATCTTAATGTGTCTGTATACTTCTAATAATATATTATGCATCTTATTTAAAAGAAAACAAAAAGAGAGAGAGAAAAGGTAAAAGTCTTCCTTGTATAATAATGCTAAATTGTATAATCTCTGCCACCTAAGCTTGCAGTACCAGGTAGCAGACAATTATCGTCATCCACTTTTAATACTATGAAGTAGTGTGAATAAGGAAATTGACTGATGCAGTTCTGAGTGGGTAGCCTGTTTTAGACAAAAAAAAAAATGCTTTTTTCCTTTTTACATGATGTCACCTTGAATATGAAATGAAAACAGTATATAGTGCCCTCTTATACATTTTCATATAACCATAAAACTAATGATTACCTCAGGAAAAGTTTAGCTCTTGAGATAAACAGTATACATCTAGTTTACTGTAAATAAAAGGGCTTGGACTTTTCTTTTTTTTTAAAGAATGAAAAAAAAAGAATCCATGATATAATTAATTCACATTGCCTCCAATCTAAAGAGAATTTGTGATAAGAGCACTCCAGTACCTATCTGTTTAAAATTGTGTCCCAAAGACTGGAAGAATGATATTTTGCCATCTGTTGCTGACTGGCTCATATCAATATCTTGATTTTAGCCTGTTACATTGCAAGAATTTACAGAGCAAGAGCCAAACACCATCATCAGCAACCAGAATTTCTTTAAGGACACTGGGAAAATTTCGTACAACAGATCTTAAGCATCTCATACTTTTCACGGGAAGGACTTTGTTTAAATGCAGTGTTGGTGGTGTTTATGAGATGATCCAAAATTTGTGTCTGACCATTATGGCCAGCGAATGATTTCCAGTGATTCCACTTGGTTTTCAGCTGGTGGCTTCCAGGAGGCCCTTCACAGTTGTATTGCATCAGTGTTTTACATATAGTTTTCACAGAAGTTTCTTCACCCATTCTATATCCCTCAACTACTTCGTGCAAAATACCTAGCTGTGCCAGCTATAGACTCCTGAAAAAAATTGGTGACTTAATCTGGGCCTTTTTTCCCAAGACTGCAAGTTTGACCTCACAGCATTTGGTTTTGCTGCCAGCTATATGGGTGCAGGTTGTTCGGAGGGACTCAAAGCAATAGACTAAAAAGCTGCAACAGGGTCTTAGTGACTGAGTAGGAAAAAAACACAGCCACTGGCACGTCTTTTGCTTTGCTTTATCAGGTATCATCTGGTATGGCATCAATGATGGTCAAGAGACCCTTTTTGTGTCTGTCTCAAAACAACTAAATGATAGCAAGAACTGACAGGTCGTTATCGCTCCAGCAAACAGCAAGGGTGGCAGAGCTGGAATCCCTCTCGGTCAAGGTGGGGAATGCTTTCCTGTGTTGTCTGCCCTGAGGCCGAGAAGATCAACTGCCCCTGCAAAAAATTGCCTGGAGACGCCGTGACAGACAGTGCAGCACCTGCCAGGGCACAACGTGAACTGGTTCTGGGGCTCATCAGATACTCCTGCAAATGAGTCTCCACCTATGGGAGAGTTCCAAGAGAGCCTGACCCCATAAAAATAGCAAAACCGGATAGCAGTGGTGCTGTGTATTTGTCCACTTTGTATTTCAGCAGACTCATTAATCATAAGGATCACAAAGGCTACCATTAAAAGGATTACAACTGAAAGAATTTCTACTTTCTTACCGAGAAGACATCGCTTGATCCGTGGTGTAGTGATCCTATTTCTCTGTTTTCTTTCCTTGTTTATTTCTCCTTTTCTCCCTCTACTTAGTGTCTTTCATAAGAATAAGAACCTGCCAAGACTTTTGTTTCTCCTGACACAGTCTTAGGGAAGTTCATAATAAAATTAATTGTTGTATTATTCAGCCTCTGGAGGGCCTGTGATTTCTCCCATGAGCCACTCAGAGTACTGTAAAAAATCATCTCCCCCACACCCGCCAGGCAGATGGGACAGCAGACTGTCAGTCCAACAATGTATCTTGCAGGGATCTTTTACATTATAACTTGGGTGATAATTTTTCCAGATTTGCAGCACACGCTTGAATGCAATATATAAAACTGCAATCACTGTGAGGTAGAAAACATCTTCTGACAAGTACCAATGCTATTTTTGCTGGCAGTACACATGATACATTTCACTTCTCTCTATAAGAGAGTAGTAATAACCACTAACGTAATATTTCTATGCTTTTCATTGTGATGCATTTAATGTTTTCTTAATATATCACTTTACCTGAACACTGAGAATTTGAGGTATTGGGTTTCTATGAAAAGTAACAGTTGCAGTGTGTCATGAGCCTGACTTTTTGATTTGAAATGTGAGTTGTGGCCACTGTTCTGATTTCTTTCTTGTACCTGGGATGATCCCCACTGGATTCTGCAGAATTGTATGTTATCATCACTATAGCACACAGCACTTCAGTGAACCTCAAAGAGCAGATATTACAGCCAAGGCAAGGCAAGCCTGTGGTACCAAACATATGCTTCTAGATTAAGAGCTAGAAATGACAGGGGATCACCTGGGTGCTCTTTATTGTACAATGCTTCACTCATATGAAAATTACCAGAGGGGAAGAATCAACATATCAGCTTTTGGGGGTTTGGTTTGGTTTTTCTTTTGTTTTGTTTTTGTTTGTTTGTTGTGGTTTTCTTTTTTGGTTGGTTTGCTTTGTTTTGTTTTCCTGAATTTTGAAATTTGAATTGGAATTGTTTTACTTTGTAGATGCCTCGACATTACTGTATCTTTCAGTCTTTGCTGCTCAGAGGAGGTTAGGAATGTAAATCACATTGATTTCAAAGAAAGATAGATACTGAAATAACTTTGCAGATCTGAACATCAGTACCTTTTCGGCAATGTTGTTTGAAATGGATGGAAATGGGTGAAAAAGGCCACAACAGAAAGCAGAATCTCAGATGGTTTAAATGAGCAGTGCTAACTGTTTGCAATATGCATTTTTTTATCTATGGAATGTTTCAAATATTATAGCTGATGCAACAGTAAACTCTTATTTCTCACTCAACTTAATCTACACGTTAAGAGAAAAGTAGAAATTATATTGAACCAGGAAGCAGTTGGTATGTGTGAAAGAGAGAGAGAGGAAAAAGTAATTAAATCTTATTCCATTGTCTTCCCCTTTACCCCACAAAAGTAACAACTTCAATTCTACCACATAATTAAAAGTATGTTTTCTGGTTGTTTTTTTTTTCAAGTGTAATTAATTTAAATAACCATCTTGTTAGCCCCTCCAGTTAACACCTAAATACCTATTTCAGCGGTTAAACAGTCCACAGCACTTGTCTGGGAAAGGGTGATCTTCAGTAATTACTTTTTTATCCCCTATGAGACAGCATATGTAGAGCTCCCAGTCCAGAGGGAAAGTAGTATTCTGCAGACTTCAATTTTAAAAGGAGCTATTTTGTAATGGATAATTCATCAAGCATGCTGTAGAAGAACGATTTGCACTGCAAATTGTTTTGTGAATTAATGTTTTACAAGGGTGGATTTTTTTTTTTTTTTTTTATTTTTTGGTATGACACTTTCATAAACAAAGAAGTGTTAATATCACAGAAATCCTTCATCCACCACCCTTTACACTAGCATTGCCCTGATTTATATGGAAGCTGTGGATTTTCTCACAGAGAGAATTGAGGTCTGATTTAAAAGCTACTAAATCCAGAAAGATTATTAACCTCAGGAGATCCCAGGCAAGGAAAAATGCATATTATAAAACCACTCTACAAACTTATTCCTGAAGATAGAGGCACTAGGAGAAAGCAGTCCTACAGGTTCACCTCTCCAAGGAGTATAGACAGCTTGAGGAGAGCTCCTGCTCTTTTTCTTTAAAGTCAGTGCTCAACACCTAAAAGAAATGAAATCCTCTGTTTCTTTGAGTTCATTTTAGCAACTGATACAAAGAGGAAACCTTGTAAAAGAATCACATTCTGTTCAACTTGTATTTACAGCTGAATGCATCTGCAAATAAAGTCCTCCGGCCAAGAACCTTCAGGCAAATCCTCCTTGAGTCCTGCTCCTTCAGGCTTCTGGCAACATGCTGACACCTGATTTCTATACTCTTTTACACCCCTTGTGAATTTGTCATTGTGAGCTGAAGGTGACATAATGTGCACACCAGGGGATAAGTGAAAGGAATCTAATAGTGGAAGAAGCTTAGAGGCAATATAAATAGAAGGCAGTAATCTGGCCCAAAGGAAGCAGCAATCATTTCACAGGTATTTGCATCAGTATATTATCCTCAGCATCCTGGAGGTTAAATTCTCCCCCACAGGTTGCAAATTGCATTAGGAACTCCCTGCCATGATACAGTGTGGCTTCTCCCACTTCTAACAACAGCAATGAAATAGCGTTTGTGCACTTCTGAAGATTTTAAAAACCACAAACAAAACCAACCAAACAAACAAAAGAACCAAACCATCAAATGTTCACTGAGATTACATTTGACTGGGAAGATAGAAGGTCACAGTGCATCATGAATGAGGACAATAACTCCAGACTGA
Source organism: Coracopsis vasa (assembly GCA_026283785.1). Taxonomy (NCBI): domain Eukaryota; kingdom Metazoa; phylum Chordata; class Aves; order Psittaciformes; family Psittacidae; genus Coracopsis; species Coracopsis vasa. Next base: position 29,383 of record JANHGB010040052.1, on the reverse strand, counting down.
ACCTTTGCACTGAGCTAGCTCCTGTTTCAGCCATGCACCCCTACAACCAGCTTAGATACTTCTCAATTCTAGCTTTAAATCTTAGGGTCTTAACTTTGATTGTTTTCCTTGTCTGCCTATTTCCTAGGACTGTATCACTTTACATGGCAATAAAGTCTTCTGAATATCAATCCCATATCTTTTTCCTCAATTTTTGTTGCATCATCCTATGATAAAGAACATTTAATTCTCTAATTTGCTACTGGTTGCCATACACACAATATTTTTATGCCATTGCTAAGCTTCTTCTCAGGTGCCTTTGCTTCCAAAGGGTCAATATACCAAAACATATGGAAAAGACCTTTAATTTGTCTTACTTATCCCTTGGACCATACAAAAGTACTCCTTGTAGTATGTATGCTAGTGCTCTCTTCAGTTCAATTTAAATTGTTTCACACAATAGGTTTTCTGTTTGCTCACTTGGGAAGGTATTTTACCACCTAACAGAGCAGCGTCTCCCCTGGACCTTCCAAGGAAAAGTTTCTGTTTTAAATGAGGGGCCATGTTCTTTGTTATGGCCAGGCAGGGTTTGCTTTCTCCTGTTTGCTTCCTTACCTGTTCTTTCAGAGAAAGAGCTGAATTAACTTTACCGAAACATGAAAAAAGCACCCCTACCCAAACACCCTACTATCTGTGAGTGCCTAGAAAGGGCAAAACAGCACAGACGATGAGCAGATGGCCAAAAGGCGGCTCTCACTAGCCTTCTATTTCTCCAGAGCAACAAGCAGGAACAAAACAAACTAAAACCCAAACAAACTACACAACAAATGAAGAACAGAATTGTTATAATTAAGGATATTATGGTTTTGAGATGTCAGATCTAAGTGTATATATATAGATACACATGCACATATATAAAAAATAATGCTAAACAACCATTTAAATAAGAAAGTTCTTAGGATATCCTGATCATTAATTTAATGATCACATATCCCAGCTGTCTACCATACCTGTTTTAACAAAGGCTCAGTTCTTCACCTTCATTAGATTAGCCATCTCTTTAGTGAATGATGAAATTCAGTCCTATGTTACAAAAAATATGAGTTAAAATTCAGCTTCAAGATTAAGTATACATCAAACTGGTAGATGTAGTCATAGATAACCCACACGAGAATAGCAGTTTTCCAACATAAGTAACTTTAAGTTTATGACAGTAAATGCGAGACCTGTCTTAAAAAAAATATTATAGCTAACTCTAACTTTTATATTGTTGACTATCACTTGTGTTCAGCTGTTCCTCTATATCTAAAATATATATCAGCTCTGAATAGGCTAGTGAAACTTCAGTCTTAGTCATAAAAAAATCCATTATTTATGCTCCTCTTGAAGCCTGGTCTTAAGAGTGAGGATATTTTTTTCCTTTGTCTTACAGTTCAGGCACAACAACCTTTTCTGCTTCGCTAATTAATCTTGTCCCAGCTGCTGACTTCACAGGTGATGAGACTCTCCACTTGTCATCTCGGAAATACAGCTTCTGTAATAGAGAAAGGTTTCCATCTGTGAGAGTCTTAAAATCTCTATTAAGAAGTTTAAAAAAAGTTCAGGGACCTTGCCCATGTAATTGAAGGATATTGGGTGTTTAAAATTTTGAAATATCAACTACTAAAAGCTGGGGTTTGCATTTGTTTGTTGTTTTTCAACTCCAGCTCCCTTTTGAAAGCAAGGTAGAAATAGCTAATAATATACTGGTTTTAATTTAATTTTTTTTAACTACTTTTTTAAATTTAAAATAAATACTTTTTTTTTGTCATGTACCATGTAGTCATTTACCTACAGCATCAGAGCTTTCAGTTAGCAAACTGTCCAGTTTACTGGAAAAAAAATCACTTTCTTGTTATCTCCTAATTGAAGAGTAAGTAATGAAAATACATGCATTACTAGATACTTGTTATTTTTCCTATAGCAACCAGAGGGAACGCTCTCCTCAGAGAAATACTGTAAGGATTATTTGCTACTCTCATGGTGAAAAGAGAGAGTGTGCAGGAATTTACATTCAGTCAGATGAGTTGATGATGAAGCTCAAATAAGACTTCATGACATCTTGCCAGTATTGATAGGATGTTTTCATTTATCTTCCACCTACACTGTTCATTAGGAATTGATTTCTAGCAAACATAACTTGAGAAAGCAGTCTGAATTGCCCGCAGTTAGAGTAAGCAGTATTGCGGGTGTTTATTATAAGCAGACCATAAGTTAAGCATGTTTATTCCATCAGCTGCTCACTTTGATCAGGGACAGTAGCACAACCTGACTAAATCACTGAAAACCTAACAGTAACAGGGCGGCTGGTTGGTGGTAAGACATGTTCCTTATGCTGATCATAGCTGCAGCTCTCAAACAGGTGCTTCTTCCTCCCAGCTCTAACTGTCCCCACCTCGTACCTCCCATATTCATTCTTGTGTTCCCTACAAATTTCTGTGGCCCCCCCTTTTGTATTTACCGCCCTGGGACAGGGGGCTAAGGGTGCTCTAATATTGCTAGTGACTGCTGGTTTTGCCTTTCTGCTTTAGCACTGCATGGCAATTTGGTTTTGTCAGCTGAACTCCTGCTTGCATAGACAAAATCAAACCAAGGAGGAAATGGGAGCAAGTATTCTAGTTAAATTTGAAAGTTTTGGATTGTGAAAAGGTATTTTTGAGGATAACTAGGATAATTTGAGAGGTACTTAAAAATGCACCTAGGAAGCAGTTATCAATGGATCATTGTTAAAATCAAGAGATATTAAGTATGAAACTACAAGAAATGTTGGGTTTGTTAAATGTTTGCAGTACTTAATATAGAAAATAAAAAGAGAGGTGATAGAAACAACACTTTTGAACTTACCCTACCCATATACAGAACATATTTCCTTATTTGCTTACAATAACATCATGTGTGATTCTACTGCCCATGAGACGTCACGCTCTGCTTTCAGTTGAAATTTGATCAGTTCAACATGGTTTGTTCACAAATCCATATTGGCTTTTACCCATATCCTTATTTTCTTTTCAGTGGTTCTAAGTGGTCAGTTTGAATATTTATTCCGGAACTTTTCTGGGGAATTAAAATTAAGCTTACTTGTATGAAAAATTCCCTGGCTTCTCCCTTGCTTAAATTGTTTTTCTTGTTGGCAAAACAATACCAGTTAAACAATCATGTTTTCTATTCCAGAATAAAAGTGATCAGTGAAAAAGCTCATCAAGCATAAGAATTAACTGAAAATTAATGAAGATCTAATGGGTGAGCCATCTAAACTTGCTCAGCTGGGATTAGTTTTAAACAAAAGGAACAACTGAAATAAACACAAGAAAGGTGGTTTTTTATTCTCTCTTAAAAATGTTGCCAAACACGAAACAGAAATCTAAACCCTGTGCCTGAATGTGACTGGCATAGATGATTTAGAAAAAGATGTTGCTATAAAGCAAAACACATTTCATTTTGGAAAAAACAGTAATTCAAAATATCCTGAGAAATTAACTAGGTTTCTGGATTCTGAATTAAGATTATGAAATAACACAAAATATACTGTCAAAAGATGCAGAAGTAGTAAATAAAAATTGTGCCTGATTTTCCAGCCGCACAGGAGAATAGATTGAAGGCACGGTTGTTTTAGAAGAATTGATCATACTATAACTGAAAAGCTTCATAAAACCAAAAACAAGTAGAGCCTGTAGGAGGAGACTGTTTCTCTAAGAGGAGAGCTTACATGTTAAATGTGCTACTTAGAAGATAACACTGCTCTTAATGAAAAGCACAAGTTGGAGGTTCTATGGAGAATATAGCTATAAACCTGGAAGAATAATGCCCCACTGGCTTACAAAGTGTGCCCAAAGGAACACTGACCAAGCTAACTGAAATTAAGGCAGCCATTAAACATTTCTTTTAGTATTATGTATTACTCCCAGAAAAACAAAGCTCATATTGATGACATCAACCGCAAATTAAAGTTCCCTGTTTTCATAACACAATTGTAAATCTTTTTTTTTTTTTTTTTTTTTTTTTTAATTCTGCTGTTTCTTCCCATTTATTTGGTATTCCAGAAAAGGTAAATCTCCAGGGCTAGATGGGTATCAGATTCAGTTCAGTAAATCAGTAAAGCAGCTAAAAGGTAATTGCTCTGTTTCTGGCTTTCTTTTAAAAGGGAAAAAAAAAATGGTACTTATCATTAAACCTATATGATAACATTTCTCATATATTATATAAAAGTATCTGGCTTCCTGCATGGGAGGGGCTGGACACTGAGCTTTTCTCAAACACCGCTTGCATTCCATAGTGTTAAGAGTCAGAGATAGGAAACTGTGCTTGTTTCAGGCACCATTTGCATTTGACCATGGCAGGCCTTGAGCGGAAACAAATCAATCAACAAGGATGTTTGCTCATGATACTGCATAGATGGGATTGTTCTGACCCCTTTGTTTGAAGCTGACAAGCATCCATAGGAATGTGAAACTATGACTCAAAGATGAGCTGACTCAGAGGATGGAGTCTAAAAACAGACACCACGATGTGAGGAACAACCACCATCTGGAAGACCCTTGGGGTACCCCAGCTTTGGAACTGTGCATGTGCTCACCAAATTATGTCTATCACTATCTTATTAATACCTCTCTACGCTTAGTATACAAATTATGGATAACACCCCAAAAGCTCAGGGCTCAAGTCAAACGGAGAGTTTCTACCCCTGACAATACCCTGGATGAAGAGGACCAACGAGATGTCGCTGGATCCATGAATGGTAATATTTCTTCTTTCCTCTCCCTCTTCTTTCTTTTTCATTGAATATTGACTAGATCTAAGTAAAAACTCATGTCATGGGACTTGCTGATTGAGTTAATGTAATCATTGTTGACTTATTATGTCTAACCACGTGCCTTGTATTTTTTTTTAAATAAATCATAAGACTGATTAGTTGGTGTCGTTTCACCTTAACTTAGTACAAGGGTACCATAAAACTTGGCTGTTGATCCCAAGGGGAGGGAGGTCATCCTAAACAATTCCTTTCAGGACGTGACACTGAAGAAAATTTATCTGTAGTGTATCATGTAGTGACATACAAACCTCACAAGAGTAACACATGCATTTCTTATTAATTCTCCTGTGGTCAGAATAGAATTTTGTGCACCTAGAAGTATTTTTAATTAAAAACAGTCAAACAAATTAGAAAGTATTGCCTGATATAAAAGCAAGCTGAAAAAGAAAGGAAATTAACAATTCTACATAAAAATTTCAGATCAACATTTCATATTAATCAGGGTGAAAGACAACTGTGCCTGTTCACAGTAAGGGAATAAGACAAGCATAATTTGACCAGATGGTCATATTTTAGCAGCAAAAGTAATTGGATTCTTTATCTGAGTTTTAGTACACTCACAGGATGTGTAGATGTGGGAGATGTGAGTAACCATAGGAAAAATACCAGAGACCTATTTATACAAATAATGATTTAAGCATCATAGACATTTTCATTCTCCCACGCTCAACCTCTAAACCTATTACAGGCTGAAAGAAGAATATAACCTGTGTACACCGTCAAACCATAATGAAAGGCAGCTCAGGCTGACAGGTGAGAGAGGGCAGGGGGGCCTTTTCAGATGCTTATATAAAGATTGTCATGTCTGCAAAAGGACAGGCAATGGCAAGCACCAGCTGCTGGTAGATACTGTGAGAACACATAGGAATTTTCCCAGTCTAAAGTCCTAGGAAAGACAGTTAATTAATTCTGATAATTGCTTATTTTCACAAATAAGAAGCTCAGCTTTTTCCATTTGCCAGACCAAACCCACATTTTTCTAGATTCTTTACCCTTATAAGAGATTGTGAGCCTCAAGTTTTATTTGACTACTGACAATATTGATCGTCAGTTTTTTAGCACAGTAAAATAAATACAACATGAAATATTTCTTCTAATTAAATAATTATTAGACAGAAAAAAACAGAAATATTAGAAGTAAAAATTTTCAGAAATCTTGCACTAGGTGCTTAAATTCCTTCTGAGAAACTGTAAGGACACAGCATTTCCCTTTGCAAATTATTTGGTTCTTCTGAAACTTTCTCTTAAGTATTATTTCTCTATTTTTCTTGCTTATCCTATTGGTACAAAAAGATAGAAGGATGAGACAAAATGGCTAAAAAAGCCCTGAAGGTTGTATTTGGAGATCTCTTACAAAAGGAGAAGATGGCACATGGAAGCAATCAACTTCTGTACACTGCTCAATACTCTTGTTAGTAATTTCTTACTAGCACAAGCAAAGTTCTCTACCAGAGACGGAAAGTATTAGGTACTGGGCATTTAGTACTTCCCTCCTTACCTCTCTCTTTCCTTATCATGTGGACCACAGAAACCAAACAATATTTTCTCTGGTTCACATAAGATATGTGCATCTTAAAATCCATTTTCCAGTTAACCCTGCCTAAAATCATAAACACATTTGGTATGCTTACTTTAATATTCCCTTGGAGCTTTTCAATGACCAGTTTCACATTTGGTAGTTTACCACTAGAAATAAAAGTAGCACATGCTCAGTAATGACTTAAAATAGCTCTCCATTATTTCAGGCCAAACACTGACATCAAAATTGTAACACATTAAAACAAACCATTAATTATTATTTATTCACTGGCAACTCTATAGTGGAGTGTAATTACTTAACATACCACTATTCCTGTGGAATACATAACAGAGCCCTAATTTGCCATTAGCATTTTTTCCCAAATTCAAGTAACACTGCTAATATAAAAATACAAATGGGATTACACTTTGGCCATTTCAAATATACGTATTTTCCCTAAGTTTCTTTACTGCTGGAGAAGAGGCATTGTCTGTGGTTCATTCCTATACCTAACCTGCTCTTTCTACCCCAAACTACTTTTCCTCCATCTCCAGTGCAAGTACCACACATGCAGCACAGGCAAGAAAGCCGCACTTCTGGATATAAAGTGGATCTGACTGCAACATGGAGCCATGCAGTGGCAATCATTCTTGCTGAAGCTACCTGCTTCCTGTAACCTACTGATGTTCATTAAGGAGAAAGTTAGTCTGCTCTGCATATCTCTGAATATGATTTTCTTGTAAACTGAATCAGAGGATGAAAATAGACTCTCATGTAGATTTTTGTAAGGGGAATGATTTCTATCTAAAATCATTATTTTTGTGCTTTGTTGGAAGTGGCTTGCCTGTTCTGACAATTAAATGTCAAATGGAATTCTGTATATGCTTTGTAGTTTAGAAACGTTTTTCTGTAACAGCTTTCACTCATGCACTTAAAATCTGTATAAAGATTGAATCAAGCTCCTATTCTATTAAGATATTTTGTTAAAAAAATATCTGCAGCAAATATTCATTTTCTAAAGCATGAAATTGTTGCTTTGAAGAGATGCCTACAAGTCAAAAAAGTGTATTTGTAACCCCCTAGAAAAAAAAACCCTTAATTGACTAAGGCAATATTTTAAAAATCTATCACCAGATAGCCCAAGTATGATCACTGAAATTTTATGGGTGTAACTATAGTCAGAATTTGGTCTCTCATTTATTTCTCTGCCATACATATGTTTTGAATTTCTCTTAGTTTGAATAACAAGCCTAGACTTCTGAGTTTCATATTCTCATTTGCTAATTTAGTCCAACAATTTCATGCTTACATTGCAAGACAATATTTCTTTTAGTTCTTTTTCCATTAGAATGTCTTAAAAAAGGAAATACTTCTGTTGGTTCTAGATTCCATTAAAAGCTAAATTTATCCAAATGGTTTACCAAAACTCACCTTGTGTTCCTACTCAATGTTTAACCATGAACTTAGGATTGTTTATATTTATTATTCACATGCTCTCTTAATTTTACATCTTAGAGTTCTCCGGGTTGTAATGCTTGCCTCAATATCAAAATGAATGGTGAGGTTAGTACAGCTTTATTAACTATGATTTCCTGGTGAAAACAAAATCAATCAATCAAACAAGCAAACAAACAAAAGAACCCCAAAACAAGAAACAGAGCAAAACAAAAAGCCAAACAAAACCAAACCACAACCAAAGTATAGTATGAATAGTGTTGCAATAGCTTTAGGTGGTGATTAAAAAGCACTTTGTCTGGCATTTTAAAAGTCACATCAGGTAAATCCTTAGAAGAAAGTCAGGAGGATTTGTATATCTTCTACTTAGCTTTTAACATGGACATCAATTGGTTTTAAGTGGAACATTCAAGGGTTGCTGCATTTCCATCTGATCCCCTTCAAAGATAAGTTGCTTTCGTTCAGTCCAGATTCCATTATGGTTTTTAAGGCAAGTTTATTTTCTCCAAATTTGAAAAAAACCCCACCCAAAATACCGTCAACAAAAAAAACCAGCTGCTTGACACCCTTCTCCTTTCTTTTCCAAGAGAATCCTCTTCATGGTACTTACCTCACCCTTCTTTATGCAATGCCTTTTAAATTTCATGCAGTTGAGCTCATACTCTCTTCTTTCTTCTCCCAGCCATCCAACTCCTACAGGCTGGGGCCCCCTTACTAGCTAACAGTGCCTAGGGTTGACGAGGAGCTAGATGTATTTATGTATTCACAACAAAGGTGAAAATAAGCTCTTCATTTTGGCCTCCAAATTAGTCCAGTTTATAATACTGCAAAGAAACATGAATGTTTTTCATAGCACCTATCATGATAGCATCAAAGAATTTTATAATATTAAAGCTATATCAAATGCTTTTCTAGGAGGAAAATCTTCCTTTTCTTGTTCTTATAATCCAATTTGTTCAAATAAAATGAGCTGCTGGCAGATACCTATATGTTCCATTGAGCTATTAGTTGTCACATACTTATTTTAGTAGAAGACTTTTGTTGCGCACACTAAAACTGGGAAGATTCAGGCTAAACCAGATCTGTTGTGGAACATTGTTCCATAGAAATCCTGTTTTGTTTGGGTTTTATTCCCTCCCCAATAATTTTCCTCTTGTCTCTCAGCAGGATAAAAGCTGGACTCCATCAGATCCTGTTTTTAGTGATGAATAAGAAACATGGATGGAAAGGCAAAAAGAGAAATAATTCTCCACGGAGATCGTAATAAATAGCTAGACTTGTTTGAAAATCTGATTGGCAGCCAAGGCCGGTGCCAAGCATATGTATCACAAATTCATGTTGGGTAGCATCAGCACACATTTGCTGGCAGAATGCTCCATATTCTGCACGATATAGCCAGTGCCTATCCCTTGACTGGCTGTAAGTCAAACGTTTCTTTACCATTTCTCATGAGAAAACATAAATATTTGAAAACTTGAGACAGATAACCGGAAAATACGGCCTAAAGGCATGAGAAATTGAATTGCACAGAAATGAGTACTCAGCTTCCTCTTGTCCTGAAGTTTCAAACTGAACTTGAATACAACCTTACTGGTTTTTTAAGCGTAGGTTGCAAGCAGCCATGGAAATCTGTTCTTCCTCATAAATGCTTTTGCTATGTGAGCTCAAGGTTTTCATGTGGAATGGTTAGATGTTTATGGCAGCACAAATATATATACTGTTGTAGCAGACAAGCCTCTAAAGGACGTATCCTGGTTGAAAAGAAAGCTTTTCAGTTTGGTCTTCAAGATCAATCCAGTAATTTAATGAAACTCAGTGATCATCACTTTGGTTGCTTTTTATAGCTGATTGTGCTGGAACCAACAAATGAATAGCACATTACATGTGTTTTAAAAACAATACTACTGTAAGTAAAAATATCATCAAAGATATAAACTCAATACAGAATTCAGAGAAAAGGAGCCACTATAATTCTGTAAAGAACTGACTAATTTCATTCCCTAAGTACAGAACAAATAAATGAAAAATTCTGGGCCATGTGTTAAATTTGTACCATCCTGTAATTACTGGAAGTTAAAATACTTTAATGTTCAAATGTATGAAATTTTGTTTAACTTTTCTTAACCTGTTATGTACCTGGAAAGAAGCTGGTGTGTCACCTCAAGAAAACAAGTAATTTTCTAAAAATAGATTTTTTGTGTTTTGGTTTTTTTTTTTTTTTTCTTTTGGTTTGATTTTTGTGAGGGTTGTTACTTGGGGGTTTTTAGTTGTTGTTAACCCCCTTATTTTTCTCTTTGTCTCATCAGATACTTAGGCTTTGAAGTATAATGTTAAGAAGCATCAATAACGACCTTTTTGCTAATTCTCCTCTACAAGGATAAAAAGGCAAGTTGACTGCTCTCTTTTCAGATTTCCGATTTTTAACCATGCATTGGATCAGATTCTGTTTTAGTAAAACTTTGTTTTATTGTACAAGAAACTGTAGCAATGCCTGTTCAGTATGATAACTACAGAAATACAAGGCTCACAAGGTAAGATTAGATGCTGAACTACTTAACACAGAGATGTTAAAAACTTTGGCCTCTGGCTGCATGGTGGGATTTTTAACCCTGGAATTGCCACCCTGTCTGTTGCTTGGAGAGTGGTGTGTGCTTGTAGAAGCAGGTACGTAGAAGCAGGTACATAGAAGCCAACAAGCTGGCTGCAGATTCAGGTAACACTAGCCCATTGGAAATTGGAGAAGAGCAGAGATTCAAGACTTTTTCCTCCAAAATGTACAGTTTCTAATTTTAGACTGGATAAAAATACACCTTTTTCATAGCCATGACCCTCTTCTTGGATTCAAGTGTTCAAGTTGAGTCAATTTATTTCTTTTTTCCAGAAACAAAGGAAAGAATACCGTCTGTTGTCCTTCCCACGAGCATAAGTTTAAAAATTCATAGTGTAGATAGAGCTTGAAAGTGTTTGAAAAACGTGATGGCCTTCATATTAATGTGGGATACTTAAACACACATCCCTTCTCCAGTGAATATAGAAATATATTAACAAAGAGGAGAAACAGGAGACATGAAATTTAGCCATTCCACATCTTATGACAAAAGTGAGAAAATGCTGCTTTGTGAATCATCGATATGAGATAAATCTTGCTGGTGACAGTTTGTGCAGCATTTAAGTGTCCGTGTAAATGTTCAAAGGCAAAAGTGCATTTGTTGGAGATAAAGTGCTGATGAAAAGCAAGCTATCTGTGCGTTTAAGTGGAGAGTGTGCTAGGACATGTGATCTAGGTAATGCTTGCCTAGAATGGTTGGACCAGATGATCCTTGAGGTCCTTTCCAACCTGCTATTCTATGATCATAGACAACTGGACTGAGACTTTTCCCATATGCCTACAGAATGGACAGTTTTCAATTATTCCTACCGGGGAAAGACCTGTTCCATTGCCCCTTGGGGATGGAAGCAACTTCAGCTACTTACAAAATTATTTTTATTGTTTACATGTTGCATTATACATAGTGTTTTCTACAATTACATGTTTTAAAATTGTTTTGGTTTTGCCAGCTACTGGAAAATGTCATCTCTGAAAGAGAGGCCAATTATTTGCCTCAGCTTAGGCAATTCTGGCAAAGTTTGTAGGGACTTTCAGAATAAGAAGCAAGATCTTCTTTTTTTAGGGCTACTTAGAAACCAAGGCTACCTACCAAACTTACCTGATGTCTCATCAGATGACCTCAGTCACCAGTTGTGTGAAAGTTTTTGCCATCAAAAGTCCTTTGACCAGTCTGTAGTGGTAAGTAGCTTTTATTCAGAAAAGAAGGTTTAAAGTAATTCTTTATAAACGCCCCAGATCCTAAGCAATTCCAGCCAATCATCTCATGAGATAGGCTTAAAAAAATGAGCAGTCAGTGGTTTAGGGTGATCTAGTTCACAATATTTTTTTAATTCTTGTGTTGGCAATGTTGAATTAAACAGTTCGACATACATATGAATTTATATACTTTTCCACTTTCATGTACACATGACAATATGCTCAGGACCTGCAGTAGAGTGAAGTGAGGGGTTTTTTTACTGATAGTCCTTATTCTCGCTTATTTTGGGCAATTAAAACTCTCCAACCTGGAATTCACAGTTTCTTTCATTTATACATTGTGGCCTTGGAGTTTATTCAGTTCCAGGCTGAATCAGTTCCTTTTTATAAATGAAGTGCTCTTGGCTAATCATTTACATAAGCAAAAGGCCACTTCAGTGTACAGAATGCATTTCCAGCAGGAAAGCTGATGGAAGTTATTCCTTCTGAATCTCTCTTAAGAAGATGAATCAGAAGATAAACAAGGCTATGAACCTGCCTGTGGGAAGGCGGGTAGCAGGGGCCTTTGCAATAACATCATTAACTTCTTCATGGGACTAAAAGAAGAGTACAAACTGGAGAGACAGGGATGTTGCTATGAGACACCCTTCCACCTGCCCTGACCTGTTTCTGACTAGATTATTACAAGGTATTACAGCTCTAGAAATCTAATAATACCACTAAGACAATTTATGTAGTAGGTTCTTAAATTACATATTTTAAAGGCAAATTTTTTGTTCAGGCAGTTAAAAATGATTTTTTTCATTAAAAACCTGCTCAGGTGGGCAATGCTGCAACTGTGTTATGTTTCATTTAGTCTGGAGGACTAAAAAGACCAGAAAAAAGCAGGAGCTAAACTGAAGAGAGAATAAATAGCAAAATAGCACAAAGAAAAGACTTAATAATAAGAGCTTGAAGATGAAGCCACAAAAATCAAATATCTATAGCATCTTGACCTATCAATCTGATTCTAGTGCCAAAGCCTTAAACTGTAGGTATGTCATACACATGAAATTTGACATTTCCAAAGTAAAAACCACCAGTGTTTTATTTGTAATAAACCAAATAATGTTTGTAATATAAACAGATAATGCCCTTTCATGGCATTCCAGTGCAGATTCCTGACTGACATTTTTAAAACTTTGTTTTGAAATTCTAAGAGATCTTCAAACTGGACTTTGTTCAAATGAACTGAGTTACTCTAATTCCTTGTACATACCAGCTGACAGCTGAACACCCACTTGACTGTATCACAGAGTATATGTAATTTTGTTCCTTTGAGCAATTTATTTGGTTGTCAAAGTCATTAGGATATCCCTTCTAATAAAAGATGTGTTCTCTATTGGGTATGCAATCCTATTGTTTGAAGTTAATACAAGCCTGTTTGAAAACAGCAGTTTCCATAGGAACAGTTTTCCCAAATAAATCTTACATGGAGAAGTATGTCATAAATAATTGGTCCTGCCCTGAGGGAACCATTAAACACCCAAATAAAATGCATAGATTGTCACAAAGAAAATAAAAGCTATAAGAAAGGCATAAAATGATGGCAAATTGGGAGAAGTACATATTTTTTGCCTATTCAGAATTCTTTTCAAAGCTAAAAATACCCAAAATAAAACATCTCTTTTTTGAAACTTCGATAATATGAAATAGGAGTCCATATTTTACCTCTTAGAGTCTTAGTTGTGTTCAACGTGCACTCCAATCAAACCTCCTTAAATTATATTGCAGTGATATCTTGGCTTTGGTTTATCCATTTATATTGCACACTGACTTTAACCAACAAGAATAATGTACACTTTCTTGCAGTATATTTTTAGAATGTAAATTTTAAAATTTATAAATCCTATGTAACTTCTTACAGAAAGGATAAAGGTTAAGTTTTAACATCTTCTTGGACTACAATACCTCAGGAAAAAAATGTGTTGGCGTCCAATAACCAATTAGTCTCCCTGGAGAACACAATATAGTGGACATTTTCACACTCTAAGACCTACCTAGGAAAATTAGAAAACATTAGGTTTGCTCAGCTTTTAAAACCAAAGAGGGTTCAGTGGACAAGTACCAAAACCAGAGACACACAGGCATTTGATAATGCCTATAATATAACAGGGGCCCTACAGGGCTCAGAAGCAGGTGTTAGGTGCTCTTTATGGGTAGGGATGTACAGGGAGGACCTCAGGCACCTGTTTCAAGCAATGCTTCAGGATTTGTGGCTTGGGTTACTTAATTTTATCTGTATGAATGGAAGTAGTTGGAGGTTTCTTCTTCACAGCAGCAGACTCAAAAAACCTTATCTGAGTCACAATTTCCAAACTATAAGAGAACTCAAGCATATGCTTAAGCAATTGTTTGCTTTGAGTTATATTTTAATTCTGGTTAGTTTCTGGCAGTTAGTTATAAGCTTGGTCTGGAAGCCTCAGCAGCGATGGCCAAAGCAAAGAGCTGCCAGCTTGGCTAAAAGCTCTGGGTAGGATCCAGATCCATCTAACTTCTGTAGGCATGTGATTTAATTTCCTGAGCTTTTGTCAGCTGCCAGGACTTCAAGGTGGACAACACAAGGGTATCACTTTGTAAAGATGTGCAGCTTGCAGAATCTCTGTCTGAAGAAAAGAGCTTCCCCATTAAATGCAAAAACCTGAGTATTCTGTTTCTTAATGATGAGCTAAATTAGGTAGCAAATAATTGAGTAGGATATTAAACAGGAGTAAAAATGCCATTTACCACAATATCTATTAGGGCCAGCTGCCAAGAAAATACTTCTATTTTGCTGCCATTTATAATAGTGGGTCAGCTGGCTAAGCTGTCTGACTAGCTAAAAGAAATTCATCAGCCCAACTGAAATATATAACTAAAGTGTGAAGTATCTGAAGTGATCTGTTACATCTTTGTGAAAACCTTTTTGAAAACTCATATGACAATGAGCAATGATCCTAAATTGTTGAATGTCTCCTCTACTTATGCGACTGAGGCCTGTAATCATTTTCTTTTCATTTGGAAACTTGGCATATTAGATTAGCCACATCTTTAAAAGAAAGTTATATCTAATATAAAGTTGAACTAAGCTGTTCAATAAAGAACTGGCCTCCAAGATCCTTGTGCAGTGTCCCTGCACACTCAACCTTCATTTGTACAAAGCCAGATTGACTTCATTGGACTTACACTGATTTACACCACACAAGAATTTGGTTCCACCTGATAATAATTGTCAACACCTTTTGTTGAAAGGAAATCCAGATAGGCCCCAGGGAAAACTGAATGTGTGATGTTGGTGGCAGACCCCAGCTGCTGGTACATAGTACAGTCAATGATTGTGAACTCAGAATGGAGTATGGATCAGTAGAATTATGTCTTTAATGCACTGTGTTCTCACCCCTGTATACTTCACTGTATTTAAAAAAAAAAAATTGGCTTTTTATTTTTTTTCCCCAGACATTTCAGACAGAATTGCTTGCAAGCTCACATAAACAGGTGAAGATGACAGAAACTTTTTTAAATAGCATGATTGGTTTTATTTATACTAGGGACACACAACACCGGCCAAAGAGAACAGCACTGGAATGCACTTAAAAGGCTATATCTGGAACTGTTAAGATTATATCTCACACATATTCAATTTTAAACAAAGAGGTTAGGTTTGAGAGAGCAATATCAGCTTCTGGGAGTGCAATCATCATGGTAGTCCTCCCCAACATGCTACATAGGACATTTATAGGTAAAGACATGCAGTCTACACAAAATCTGGTAGAAAGATGGTGTTTACAACTATAGATATCTACATTTCAGCACTGTAGAATCAGATTCACCACTAAAATCACATAAGCCTGTGAAAGCAATGAGATCTCATGGTACCAGATGATCATAATGAACACAAGAAGCAGTGCTATCACCTGTAATTTGTTATAAATGCAGCGCAAACACTTATGGGGATTCTATTATAGGCTTTCCAGATCATGGGCTCTGAAATTGTAATCTCGCAAGCAATGCTGGTGAAAGTGTAACAGAGATGGAATTTAAAACAGACGATTTGGTTCTGTCCCAAAACACAGAATTGCTGATAGGAAACAATAGCAGTTGCTAAAAAAATCCAACTTGTACGAGAACAATGGCATTTCCTCTGCGGGAAATTATCTTAGGAGTAGAAAATACCTAAATAGTAAATGACAAAACCCAAAAGTCTGTAAAAAAATGTTGTTTGTGACAGGGAGCCATTCCATAATCAAGACAGACGGCATTCCTATAGTCACTAACGAACTGGTGTCTACGTGCACACCTAACAAAGAAGCAGATTTGAAGTTACTCTTTTTTGGAACAGAAATATTGAAAAAAGAATCTGCACGGCATTTCTTTCTTTTTTTCTCATTGCTTAACTCCTTTCCTCAAAATTTTTCTCTTTTTCTCAAAGGCCACAATTGTTTCGCATCCAGAATGGATACTCCTGCCTTTAAGTGTGGTTAATTAATTCTGTCACTATAACAGTAAATGCCACATTCAGAAAAAGCTCTGAAGATAACCCACTTCTCCCATTCAACTCTTGCCATCCCTAAAAACAATTTAAAAAACATGAGTCACACTCCTTCTCTCCCCTAGCAATATGATGTTTAAATAATAATAGTCATGCTTTAGGGATTTCTTTTTTATTTGCCTTCTAGTTCCTTACCTTCAACTCACTTCACATAAGAAGCCTTTTTTCTCCATAACCACAAAAGTCAAAATCTTTCTTTAAAATGTAGAAATAAGATCCTTATTCCAGGAACTGGGACTGTGAGAACTACCCTGTAGTTGTGAAACCACAATAAATCCACGAGAATTGGCAACAGTGAAATTCCTTCATAAGGATGCTTTAGTTTTATTGTTGGTTTCCTCACTGTAGGGCTAAGAGCATGGTAGAGGGGACAGTGGAAAGGAACTTCCTCTTCTCAAGCCTGGGAAAGGGGGAAAAGTGCCCTGTAGATCCTGCCTCTGCCCTCTCGTTCTACATTCATGAGTAACAAGAGCTGTTCCCAGGGCACCTCTCACCCAGTGGTGTTGGAGATGAAGAGCATAGGGAGATGGAATAAGAAGTGACACTTTAAAATGTGAGGGGAAATAAGCCTTATGTTTCTTACTTCTGGAGGAGTGAGACAAGAGGAGACTGACAGTTTAAGATGATTTCCCTGCAATTTATCCAATTCAGGGACAAACAAGGTCCCACACTAACCTTGTGATTCAGATTTACACAGAAACCCTCAGCTGTGTCTAATACCACCTGGAGAAGAAGAGACACTTCTGCTGGCGTCTTGTGTGGCTCAGCAGGCTCATTCAGTCAGAGTGCTTTATTTTAAAGCCCACATATAAAGTAAGGGCTCAGAAAGATGCTTTTTTCCTCCTCTTGAAAGAAAGAGATGTCCAATTCAGCTTGCTTGACATAATTGCTGAAAAAGAAAATTATCTATAAAAATTATACATATATTATTATATATAAATTTATATAAATTATATATAAACAAAACCTTTGCATTTTTTAACAAAGCAACAAGGCTGAGAGCATCAATTTTTATAATTTCTGATTTTTTTTCTTAGCAATAACAGTTAAGCAATAACTTAGCACAATTGACCAGTACTAATGATGTAATTACAGAGGTGGGTTTTTTACTGGGTAATAAGTGAAAATATGCAGCCTCTTGCAACTTCACTCCCTACTCCTTTCCTGTTTCTTTCTAGACCGAGTTATCTGATGATCATACTGGCATTGAATGATAAAATTGGTTTTGAACTCTTGTCATTTCTTCTCAGTGAGCAGGACAGACTTTATGTTCACAAAGCTATTTAAATTCTTTTGCCTGGAAAGTTCTATTATACTCAGTGACCTCAACATCTATACAGAAATATTCTCTAGGTGAATTTTACCCTTTGAAAATCCAGATGTTTATATTTAAACACCGTTTTTTATGGAATGTTTTTTTTCATATTGTTATAACTAATCAGAACCTTGAATGCTTTTTTAACACTAAGGAAAAAAACAAAAAAAGAAAATAGTATATATGTTTATATATTTTTTGGCTGTACTGTGAATTTCTAGTAACACTACAGGGAACAAGAAACGCTACTGAGAGAAATAAAACTGCAAAAAGTAATCTGGTAGCCTAACTCCCTGTCTAGATCAGAGACCAGTGAATTTAGACAGTGTTTCAGGAGATCATAATTCGTTTTGTAAATTTGGGGAAGAGTTTTAGCCCTTCTAGAATGGGAGCTATGAGGGAAGAAGAAATGTATAAGAGGACTTCTTCTATTTGGACATTTTCCAAAGGAATAATTTAAATCTTTTTCATTTCAAAATGATATTTTAATTTTAAAGTCAAGTATTTTTATATCATGTTTGAAGGTCTGAACTGATCATGAAATGAAACAGTCAGTGGTTCAGGTGAAGGGGTTCCATTGTTATGTCATCTTTTCTGAACTTTTTAGGTTTTAAGTTAAACAATGGGGGGTGGGGTGCGAATTTGAACAACCAACCAGCCAAAAAAGTCTGTCACTCGCTTGCATCTAGCCAAGTTAATAAAAAGGTTTTAATTAATTTATTTTTATATAACAGTCCTACGTAAATTTGCTTGTACCCTATTCTAGGGTTAAAAGACATAACTGTAGGCTGTTTGCTCAAGGGCTTTTGATCTGTTCCTAACTGTCTGTAAACCAGGGTGGGGATGCGTTTGCCACCTCTGGCCTCCCTCTCCCCTCCCTCATCCCCATAAGACACACCTTTTTCCAGACTCCTATAAAAATCCAGAGGTTCATTCTTTTCCAGACTCATTTGTTATGCTGCTCCATCTTCATTATTTTAAAAAAACTTCCAAATGCAGTGACAATATATTGAATTTCCCAATTAAAAAAAAAAAATATCACTTAAGGTGAGATCCTACAGTCCATGGAATCATTTTATTAACATATTCCCTGAAGACTGGGGACAGCTGCAGGATGTGAAATGGTTTTGACTTTTGAGAAATTGACAAGTGCCCTTGATGTACTAAATAGGAGGGGAGCAGATGGCAATGCATTTGCCATGAATGTTTTTATAAGGCATGCTTGTGTGACTGGTTCATGATACTAATTCTCTAGGTCAGCATCAAGGAGGAAGAGCTCCTTCTCTCCATTGCTGCCAGGCTGTCATCGCATTATAACCTAAGTGGTGGAAGGAGGTCAACAGGTAATAAATCTCATGAGCAGGCTCACCACTTACAGACTGCAGTCCCTTTAGGGATTGCTGCTGTCTTTTTTCATTTTTCTTCTTTTACCGTCAGTGAATCTTTATGTCCTCAGAAGCATTTGGCTTTTCCTGGCCTCTGACAAATGGAAACTACTAGACTTTGAATAGGGAGCTTCTGCTGTTGTCAGTTCGTCTTTGTAAGAACCAAAGAAGAGATATCAGATCTTTCTTTTCCTCAAGAGCTCTGAGATAAAGGGCTATGCAATTACATGAACTTTTTGAAGGGCATTTTTTCCCTATAGCCTTGATTAAATTATTGAAAGGTTATTACATTAAGAAAATGGTGCCATTTAGCTGTCCTCTATGAGCTTTAAAGCTAGTTGTGAAAAAGCAGTATTACAGAGTCTCTTAAAGTATTGATGGATATGTTCGTAGTGTCTGGTTCACTGGTAACTCTGATAAGACCCAGCAGAAAAGCAGCCTTTCACTTTATTCATTCCTCTCCTGTGCAAAAAAAGAAATGATCAGGAAATTGCAAATGAGAGGTTGCACAGTGGATAATTAGCACAAAGGTATTTGTGAAATCTGAATCCTGAGTTGTTTATGCCTTGGTGTATTTCATAGCAATGTGTTATGTTTCATAATTGCATAGATTTCATGCTCTCTTGCTTGAGCATTTCCACTTCACTTTGCTATTTGTACTTTAGAGGCAGTGTCAGGCTGTTTCTTGTTCCAGAACAAAGGCGAAGACACTGGACAGCCCAAGGAAACACTGTATTCCCAGAAACATATATAACTAAGTGACATCCATCCACTATAGATACTGTTGCGTTCCAAAGAATAGTGGAGACAGGACAGGACAAGACTTCTGTGCTTCAGACAGAGCTCCACAAGAAACAGGTATTTGAGTGCTTGGAAACCAGATCATGACATCTCCTAGGGCAATGTCTTATACTAAATACAAAGCCTGAAGGCTGACTTAAGAAGCTGTGCTCTTGATTGAATAAAAGATATATTGAATGTATACTATTAATTGTAGTTACATAAATCCCATATTTTCCTATATTTTGTATTATTTCTGAAGTACAGAGCCTCCATGATGTGCTATAGCTTGAAAATCAGTAAGAGTATACTGCCTTCTGAATAAACATGGTTTTTAGCCAAAAGTAAAAAAGTCTCAAAACCAGCTTCAGTTGGCTTCACATAGCCAGCTACACATAGAGGCCGTAGGTGTCATGATGCAAACTGAGGGCATGGAAGAGAGGAGAGAACGGTATTCTGTATTGTTCACCCCAGCACAGCCACACTCCAGAAGAGCTGCATTTCTGGCAACACCAGATTAACAAAGACAGTGCAGAAGCTCTGGTGGTTTGATATTATGTCTACAAAAAACAAATAAAGTAGGGGAAAGCTAAATTTATCCCATTAATTTCCCTAATGGAAGCAAAGCATTCTTTTCTCAGTCCCAGGCCGCATAATTTTTGGGGCCATTTCTTAAACTACATAAACATGAGAGAGCATTTAAGTACAGTTCTCCTGAATATTTTTTGAAGACTCCTTCAGTTTATCATAATTGAAAAAAATGTTTCTGCCTGTGGAGCCCAGTCAAAGCTCTCCCACCATGATCCTCAAAACCAAGGTTGTGAGGCTATGGTTTCTTTCGTGTGGGTCCTCTCTACTACAGTTAAACATCCAGGAGGCAGAAACTTCCCAAGCTACTTTGTCATTGGTGTCTGACTCATTTCCACAGGACTGTGGAGAGTGCAAGCAGCAAGAATGAGGAAATAACACCGGGAAGACCTTCAGCATCTGTGCACCTTCATCCTGTGGCTATCAGCCAAAAAGTAGTAAATCAGGGTGGCAAAGGAGCTGCTTGGCCTAAAGTTTAGTGGAGGAGGCATGAAAGACACCTGAGAGCCATGGAGAGGAAAGGGCAGACTATGATCAGCTCCAGTTTGTACTAAAATTGTGAAGGTGGTCGTTCACACCAGGGTACAACACTAACCGTGCTGTATCTGAAAGCCAGTGAGACCTATTGGTGTTCTCAAAGACCAGTTCACCCCTCCCATACCCCAGGGAGGGCTGTTCAGATTTGCAGGGTTATGGAAACTTCCTCCTGTAACAAAGCTCAAGTGGATGCTCTAAGGCCAAGGCAGGCCCTGCAGGGGCTCGCCTATAGGAGGAGAAGAGGGCATAGGGGGAGATCAAAGCCTCTAATCTGAAATATGACTTGACATTTCAAGTTCCAGCAATTTGTCTGTATGCAAGGTAATAAAGTTTTACTGGTGTGCTATACCAAAGATTATATAGCATTGCCAACTCTCTTGCTAAAAAGCCATGTGGGGAAAACAGAAGTAACGTTTTTGTCTTGCAGGTATATTTTCTGCTTCTTATGTTGTTCTTTAATGGAACTTCAATAATTTAAATTTAAATATTAGGAGATGTTACGTTAACCTTGTCGATATATCTGGTATAGTCTGGATTGAGTATAATTCCTTGCTTAAGTTTTTGGCAAATTCACTGCTGGTTTAGAGATACCTAGCTCCTAGCTTTAATTTGAAGAAGATGATGAAAGAAACCAAGACTGTAACTTCAGAGGTTGAAAGCAGAACCCAGTGACTGCAATGGCTGCCTTGGCATATTGCAGAAGAAAAACAAGCAATGACAACAGCAACTGTCAATACTACCAGCCTCAGGGACTCCAAGATGAGTGTGTCTGCTGCTTAAACAGGATAGTCATTGGCCTAGTACAAGGATTAGCTAAGCTTTCTGTAGAAGGCAAGACTGGCTTCAGATGTTTCCAATCAGCTTAACAGTTTGAAGGTTTTGTGTTCATTGCAAGCCCATTACTTTCAGCATCCCCAGGCTGCAGCACTACTGTAGCTGTTCCCTGACTCTGTAAGACTCTGTTGTGTGTGTGCTTTTTTGCATAAGCCCCTACTTGAACCTCAAATCAGACCTATGATAACATATCTAATGTCCCTCTGGATTCACGAGCATAACCTCAGCTATACACTTGAATGCAAAAATGATGCCTTTGCTTCCATACTATGCAGGCATAAGCTAATGACAGATAACAGTGCGACACAGGAGCATGAGGCTTTCAGAAATAATCTAAGTATTCTTGGATATTCTGTGCTTTTATGTTATTTGGTACTAGATGTGAGCAAATACTTATAATAAATAAAAAATGTGCCTATTAAATGACAATTGACTGCAAAGGCAATTGAAAGCATCCTCTGTATCCTTTTTCTCTGCTGTGTGCTTTGAAAAATCTTCCTGTGGCATGGTCCAGACCACAGATGGGTTTGATGTATGTGACAAGTAGTTCATTGCGAACAATGGGTCAGGGAGAGGTCAGAGCTCTGAATCCATTACGTTTCAAGGTCGCTGAGCTGCAGGTTGTATGGAAAACACCTTGCATGTCCTACCACTGGAATTATAATAGGAACGAATAGAGGTGGAAAAGCCATATACAAAGCAAACAGATACAGTAACCAAGTATTAAACCTCCTGCTGAACAGGAAAAACAGAGCAAGAATGTAAAAGCTACACTCTGGAAGTTCTTTTACCACTAAAAGCATATGGTTCTTTGAATCACTGTTGGCTGTGGCAGCAGAGGAAAACCTGTAGATAGGAGAAAGAATAAACAGCCACAACTGAAAAAAGAAGAATCCATATTTTCTTTGCTTTATGTTCTTTACGGTCCACAGAGGACACTGCACTCACTCCAAGAACATCACTCACAACTCCTAATTCCCACCCTACAATGGAACGGTCAGTCAACCCTGAGCAGGGGAAAACGATAACCAGAGTACATCAGCTATGAAAATCTTTAGCAGTGAGCAGGCAGGTGCACGGTTTACAACCAAGGAGCATTGGTGCCTTGATAGAGAGCGTTATTCTCTGGACAGTCACTGACAATACATTTATTGGGTTGAGGCAGTACTCAATAAGCGCTATCAATACTGTTTAAGCAGTGGAAAAGGGCTCTAGGAGGGCCTGCTCTGTATTTTCCTGCCAGAAACATAGTACTAGAAAGGCAGCTGGCCAACTCCACTCCTGTGCTGTCAATGGAGGTCTCAGAGTTTTTTAACTGATTAGGTTTCAGGTCACCATGGCTAACTTTAGGCAGCTAAATAACATGCTTAACAGTCCCTATGTTATCAGATGCTCCGAGTCACTTTCTGGGGTGCTTCAAAACTGAATGACCTCTGGCAACAGCTGTCCCTACTGATTATAGAAGGCTAGTGAAAATAAAGTCCTAAGGTAAAACATTATTTTAGGTCACTTATGGCAAATGTCCTTCTCTGTTCTACTTCAGGATATCACCTCATCAAAAGTTTCTGTGATATCCTACTCCTATTCTTACTTGCTTACTCTTAAAAGTGCAGGTCCTCTGCCTGGGGTTCTTCACTGTAAAGGATAACAGAAAAGTTGCAGTTGCACTTTGAAGTTAAGCAAGACATATTCTCCTTCTAAATCTGCTTTCAGTGTGTGATTATGAAAACTTTTTCATCTTAGTGTCAAAGAATTACTAAATGGGGGCATCAGATACTGAAGAGGTTTTAGCTGAAGGCCACACATGTGAAAGATAAGGCCAAAATCAAGGAATTATTAACACTGTAAACTTGAAGTCATAACTCTTAAATAGGTGATGAAATTGTTCTACAAAGATGTAAAACATAGCAAAAACATTTGAGAGCACAGTCAAGACACACCTGTATCATCTTGCCATTATTGCATACTCCATTTTCTGATACCCAAACACTCACATCTGCAGGTAGGTATGGCAGTACTTTTCTGCTTTATCCTTGTATTAAGTCCCTACATCTTCTTCCCACATCCCTCTCTTTCACTGGTCAGAGCTTATGTTATCATAACCCATACTTTGTCACACCTCCTGACGTTCTTCTCTACTCAGCAAAACAGCGGATGTCAAATTCCCCCAGTAATTTGTTTCTTGATTTCCAAACTGTGCCTGCCATGTCTGCCAGCATGCCCAGTTGAGCCTGTTCAGAGTGGAAGTAGATATGAGTACCGGATCAAAGCAAGACAGGTCGCCTCTTCTTCATGATGCAAGCCATTGCCTTTGTGCACCAGAAATCCAGTAGCTATCTTTCAGCATCTCCTCCAGCCATAATACAGACATCCCGTGGAACAGTCTGAGATTTCAATTAACTCGTAATCTCTGCAAAAACAGATGATCCTACTAAAAAAACCAAAACAAAATCCAAACAAACAAAAAATCCCCAACAAACAGAAAAACAAAACAAATAAACAAGCCACAATTTTCTAATCCAATACGGCTTCTAATAATATCTGTCCATAGCAGTTCAGAGGCACCCATATGTGTGTCTGACCTGTGATGTAGGGGTTAGCAAAGAGGGTAACTCAGTAGCTCTGAGGGCAATAGAGTTCCCCTAGAATATCCGGGAGACAGACAGGGAAGCAGATAGATAGAAGAAATATAAGACAATCCTCAAACTAGTGATAAGGAGTCAAACTAGACTGGTTTGGTTGTTTGGGGTTTTTTTCATTGTCTGTATTAACAGTATATGTACATTGCCAGTTACTGTCCACAAGTTGTGATTGTCATTGCTAGTTAAAAGGATCTTTGATCAGTGATGTTTGCTTGTTATTATTATTATAGCCATTCGGAAGACCTCTTCTATAGATACATTTTGACACAAACCATAGCTAATGTTACAGCTTATGCTTGACACTTTCTAGGACACCCAGAGTGCTGTTTCTCCAAGTTTTCCGTGACACAGTAAGAGCATCTCAGCCCAGTCTAAGTGTCTTCCTCTCACAGGCCAAATATAGTAATCTTCTATGGCTAGAAGCACACCATCAGACAATCTTTTGCAAGTATCTCTTCAACAACATTATGTACAACACAAGGAAAAATCTTTAATACACTTTTTTTTTCTTTTATTATGATTTATTTTCATGTTGAAAACATTAAAATATTCCCATTGCAATATTCTGACAGCAATGAAACACAATTGATGTAGCTATGCCTCTGAACAGGGAAGAAAATACTAATTTTATAGAACAGTGTGAATATATTTTGAGCAAGGTAAAATTATATCAGTATATTTTGGGGAAATTCAATAGTAATCCCATCTGGATCTGATGTTTTACTGAAATGAGATCATCAATTATTGTCTGTGTTTCCTCATGAGGTAATGTGTTATTTAAATTGTTTCTGATTTCTTCTGACAGTTTAGGCAAATGTAATTTTCATAAAAAGGACTTTTACTGCTTTCAGCTTGTTTCCTCAATATATAATTTCTAATAGAATTTTTGAGATACTGGTAATTCTCTATTTTTATCTCTCTCTGATGTGGATGATGCATACTATGGCACCTCAAACCTTTACCTTCTTGAGTTGTGATTATATGCGGTATTAGTCATCTACGTTACTGCAAATTCATGAAGTCTTTTTAGATATATCTATATAGCTACCTGTATATCTCTACCCAAATTCCTCCTTCACTTCTTTGCCAAGGAAAACAAACTACTGTTTTGCTTCCCAGCTCTAGAAGTAAAGGATAGCTCCACCAGTTATCATCACTGTTCACCTTAAAGCACGGCTTGCTTATAAGTTATAATTTAATATCCCCTAGCAGTCACATTCTCTGGTACCTAACCTTGGACAACATCCACAAAATTTGTGATAACGTCTAGAAAGTACATGCACACTCAAAGCTTGAAGAGGCAAAGCCAAGAGGAAGGGTCTCTATGCTGGACTTTATTATTATAAAATAATAATAATAACAATCATCATCATCATCATAATCATATGTTTTATTTCCAAGTGAGAACAGGTAATTAAAATACAGAAATTTCTATGCTGAAAGCAAAATAGTTTAAAATCTAGAACAAGTCGAGTTATGTATTTTAAATTTTATACATCATGAGTATAAGAAACCCATGAGTGAATGCACGAAACTGTGCCTTTCAATAGCTTATGTTTCAGAAAAGGCCAGAATTTAGAGCTATTAAAGATGTACTTATCAGATACTTGGTTACAAGGCAGGAAAATACTATACTTAATATACTGCAGTATAATTGAAGAAAATTTCACTGGAGGGAACACTGGAATCATTGGAACTAAGGAAAAATGAGAAAATCTGTGAATAAAAAAAGATGAAAGCCAGGAAGCAGTCTGATGGTATCATCTATAAACTCCCTTTTTTGGTACAGAAGCAAGGACACAAGCGAAAAAAATTTGGAAAGCAGTTCATATAAAAGCAACATAGACTAGTGATGCGGATCATCTCCTGATGACAGAATGCATTCTGCGACATCCATTGAATCACACCTTTTACTTACAACGAAAGTCACTTCATGAAGTTTCAACTCCTTGATTCCCAGAGGGACAGGCCTTGATCTTTGACCATTTTCTTAGATGCTGAAACCAGGGCTGCAATATGCTTTTGTGACGCACCCTCTACAATTGCCAAACTTTCTTTCCATACTTCTATATCACTTTTCATGTTTTCACAAGCTCCTTTCACAACATTACCTTTTAATTGCACTTGCTTTTTCCACTTCTCCTGATCTGCATATATAGCAAAACTCAGGAAAAAAATTACACCCTAGAATCAGTTCTTCTCAACCTGTGTGGAAAACAGAAACACATGAGACTATGTATACTTGGTAGGGAAAATCCACATTGTCACTTGTTTGACCGCTTCTCTTTTTCCAGACTTGACAATGGAAAAGCTTTAGGAGGGAAACACTTTCTAAATAAGAAGGATATATATTGATCCTACCTCCACACCTACTATCATCTGTCCATCGTTCATTTACACAGCAGCCAAATTACGAATCATTTCTCTGCATCCTGGCTTGCCTCATGACATCTGCACCAGACACCCTCGGTATACACAGTAGAAGGGTGCTCCACTAATAAAATAGGAATCTAGTAATAATAATGGTAGAAGATCACCAACCTAATAAAAAAAAACCAAAATGTCTCAGCTACACATTTATTCGCTATTAACTGAACAAACTAATGACACTCAGTGTCCTTTTTGAGTCCTGGAAGAGGTAGTTTTGGGACATACATGACAAAACACTACTCAAAGTCACACTTCATGAAGACGAGCATCTACTTCTCTGAACAAGAGTACCCTCAGATTGATGATGTTACTGCCAGGAGAGCTCCAGGTCTCAAAAGCTGATTTTATCACAACTGAAGCATTCTTCAACAGGAGTATGAGGGTGTTTGAAGAAAGTGATGGAGAAAGTATGCATATATAAATACAGCAGGATGATAAAAGGGGAAACAATTTGGCATCTAGCATCTAGGGATGGCCAGGAGAGGCTGCTGCAGCTAGGAGCCAAACATAGAGCCCTATAAAGCTGAAGTGTGGGTGAAGGTTGAACTCTGATCTATCACAGTGACTTCCAGACAAAGTACTGCAGATGTCACTTTGAACACTATGAAAGTGTTCAGAGCATTGCAGTGCTGAACCAGTACCACTTCATATACATTTTGCTCATAAGACCAAATAATCTCAAGCTCAGCATAATGTAAGAGGTCATACGACTTTGTTTCAGACCTGCTTAACTCTATCAAATGATAGTGGGCATAGCTAGTGTTGAACACAATGGCTACCTCAATAGTGCCACCTTTTTCCCCTTGTCACCCTTTCCACTCATTCTGAAAGGTTCAAAAGTTTTCACTAAGTAGGTTGCAGGAGAGGTGAGCAAATAAAGAATGAAGTGAGCAATAAGGAAGGACTGATGCTCTAAATCCCACCTATGGTCTAAGTTAGAGATAATTTTCAAAGATCTGCATGTCCTACTCTTTTTTTCTAATTTCAGCATTATATAAGATTTGAAATTAATAATAACTAATACAGAAATTGATATTTTGATGACAAATTATAGTGTACAAAATCTGTCACTGAAACTGCCTCATTGCCTTCTTTCATTTGCTTTATCAATGAAACCAATGTCTATTTTGTTTGTGAAATACACAAAGATTTATAAACATGATAAGCACATTTAAATATACACAGATGTCAGAAAGCATTTAAACTAGTTTCCACTCTAGCTCAGCAAATCAAATATGTTTAAACACCCACAGATGTCACTGTGTTGCAACAAGTCCTCATGCTTTATCAGCAAATAAAATTTAAACAGTTGCTTTGCCATGGATGTTTTGGTATAATTAGTGCCTCTCTCATGTTTTCAATAACTCTCTTCAAGCAGGAAACCCGCCATACTCAAGATCCTCTATCAATTCCCTATTGGTTTAAGTCTTAGCTGCTCCATTACGACTGAATTTCCTTCTCAGATGCTGCGGACAAAATAGATGTTGACTTATTAAGAGAGGCTTCTAAATCAACTCCAAACATTCTTCCAGTGATAATTTACTTGTCATTACTGATATATACTATTCATTTGCCAGCAGAGCAATCACATCAGGGCTTTACCTGAGTACTGCCCAACTGAAACAGGTATGTTTTTAGCAAGCTAAAATCAAGGGACTAGAAAAATGCATGACATACAAAATGGCATATAGTTTGGGATTATAGGCATCTAGATTGCTCTGACAGCCCATAGCCAGCACATACAAAGGAGGAAATTTGATATCTTTCAGTACATAGATGCCTGGGTGCAGCCACCAAGATGTCATGTGTGAATTTTGAATGTGTGTGAAGAGGGACAGTAAGTAGTCAAGAAAAGCACTAGATGTTAATGCGAAGTTAAATTAATCACACCTTTTGTCTCTGGAGGTATCTAAAAGACATGTGGACATGGTGCTTAGGGACATGTCTTCATGATGGATTTTGTAGTGTCAGGTTAATGATTAGACTCACTGATCTTAAGGGTCTTTTCAGGCCTAAATGATTCTACGATTCCATGAAATGTTCATAAGCACTTTGATTAGGTGTTCTGTAATAGAAATAAAATAATTATAAAATTGGTGATCTATACCTTCAGTTAGAAATAATAAAAAATATTATTTGCCTGAGGAATACCAGCATCTTGAATGAACAAATCAAACCTATATATTCCACTACCAAGAAGAGCTACAGTGGTTTCCTAATGAATAGGTAATGCCTACATTACCATTTTTATTAAGCACAAGTCATCATTATTTCATATCCATAAACATAGTGGATCATGCGTGAAATTACTACTTTTCAAGAGAGTTAGTGGTGTTTCCTGTTGTAAAAACTTGTTAACTATCACTTAACTGCTATGTGGTTTCTGCTAACAAGGTTCTTTTGGACATCTTTTCCATTGGTCGGGTACAATATGGCAATGACAGAACATTTTTAGATAACTCATTTGTTTAACTAACAGGAAAAAAATAGCTAATACTGCAATCTAGCCCGGAGGAACTGCCATGCTCCAGTTCAACAGCTTGCTTCCTTCTTAAGGTGTCTGAAAAAAATTAAAATACTGTCTCTTTAACTGCAAGCTTAACATTTCTTCCTGATATTTTGAATCCATTACAGAGCAACTCTTATCGCCTTCTCCTGGTCTATCAGAATGCAACTGATCGCTTTGCTCATTTTCAGG